>BRYE01000005.1:9488536-9493536 GCA_030159115.1 Actinidia arguta var. hypoleuca | reverse complement strand
TATGAGTTTATGATCTTTAAAACTATCTACATCAAGTTAGCAAAAATAACCTACAAATTTAACTTTACTACAGTTTCTGGTCATTTTTTACAGGAATTATTCACTTGCTATTTACGTATGAGTTTATGATCTTTAAAACTATCTACATTAGGTTAGCAAAAACAACTTACAAATTTAACTTTACTATAGTTTTCGGTCATTTTTTACTATGAACTATTCACTTGCTATTTTTATAATCTTTAAAACTATCTACATCAGACTAGCAAAGACACCCTACAAATTTAACTTTCGAGTTTATGATTTTTAAAACTATCTACATCAGGTTAGCAAAAGACAACTTACAAATTCAACTTTACTATAGTTTCCGGTCATTTTTTTTACTAGGTATTTACTTGCTATTTACGTACGAGTTTTTAATTTCCTTAATAAAAAAACTGATATAGTTAAAATAATAATAGAAATATAGTGAGCTATGCGGATGCGAATGATCAAATAAACTAATGCATGGGCCATAAGATAGATGGACCGTGCATCAATTCTGGTTACGAAAACTACTTTTATTATTCTTATTATCGATAAATTAAACATAATAAGATGACATTCCGTGCTTCAACTCGTTTTATAAGACACTGCATACTCTTTAGGTAGACGGCCAATCATTTATTTTTTTCCAAGACTTGTTATCACCGCTGAGAAAGAAGCCGTTCATTCTCACCTCCCAAAAGCAATTAAAAGAATTTGCCATAAACTTACAATGACCAGATAGCCTATTATCATAGACCGTAAAACTTGTATCGTCATCAGCCCAGTAAAAGTGACAGAAGAAAAGAGTGGTTAAAAAAAGATTGGGCTTGAATGACCAGTTGATTTCTTGGTCCTGGAAGATTGTATGAATTCCAAGATCGTCGTTTTTAGATTGGCATCGAACCGTCAATGGCGGAGTGTTTTTTGAATAGTCGGTCACCGTTGGAAGGCGGCTAATAATATGAACCGTATACTTAGTAGTCCACCATAAGGAGGGGGAATTTGGAACGCCATCAGAAGCGCAAACGAGGTGAAATCCCAATATGACTAAGGAAATGAAAAACCAGCTCATTGCAACTCTTTCAATGGGAATGTGTGTTTGATGTTGTTTGGAATTGTCTTTTTCCCTCATCCTATATATACACGTACAGAGAGGCAGAAGCAATGAAGTATTTTTCGTTAATGAAGGCAGTAGAATTGTCCATTTTGGAAAGTATCTTGAGATAATTGATTTTGAATGGTATGGTAAACCACAATTGGAAATATGCTGATACGTATAACTGATTTGTTGTTAATTAGATGGCATTTATACATTTTCTTTTCAAGTGTGAAGATACTTAATTTGCCGTAAGCAAAATAAGTGTCAGTACACTTCTTTAGTCACACCCCTCTCATAAAAGATTGGTCCCACAACATGTGGACACCACTATGGGACCTACTCTTTATGATGAGAGTGCGGTTAGAGTAACGTGCCAATAAAAAAAAATTAAAATTGCTAATTAATGTGCCCAATTTGTATTTTGCATCTTTCACTTTTTGTCGAACATTATGGCTCCGTTTGGTACCAGCTTTTTGAATGGTTTTTTTTTAAGCTTATAAACAAAATAGTCAAAAAAAAAAAAATAGCTTTTCTATTTTTATTTTTTTGCTTATTTTTAACTAAAGTAAAGCCAGAAAATTAAAAAATCTTAGCGTTTTTGATAATTAGTTTAAAAAAAACTTGACTTTTAAGTATTACCAAACGAATCTATATGTGAATAAAAATGTTGGGTACTACTGCATATGGACCCTACTATAAGACCCAATATTTATAAGAATTGTGAGGTTGGAATTGTGCCCAACAAATAGAACGTAAGCATAATTTTGCTTTGTAGAATGAATACCCCTTTTGACATATTTTAGATATTTACCTAGAGACCTTGAAATTTAAATACCCTATTTGGTTTGTTTCTACAGAACTAATTTTACGCAGAATACTTTCAGTGATTTCGTTTAAAAACTAAAATATTTATCATTTTCATAAGCTATTCATTTCAACTGTAAATGATTTTGAAAATTTTGAAAATTTTGAAAATTTAAAAACAAGTTTAGAAAATTATCAACCAAGTTATGTTATGCCACATTTTAGTTCGTATGTTTTTGTTCCCAGACAACCTTATTTATACACTTAAAAAATCTATTTGCAATTAATTTATGTGTCATTCAGACTTTTAAATTCTTAGTTAGACGGCAACCTGAAAATTTTATAGCCCGAAATGAAACAATATTGACAGACTTATTAATTTATTTATTTTTTGAAATTTCACAAAACTAATTAAATAAAACAATCATAATTAATAAATAATAGTTATTATAACTATAATAGAAGGGACAGTGAAATTGATTGTGTATCTAGTTGGTTGATGACCACTCTTCAAAATATTTTAGAATTTTAATCTCAGTTTTTAGGGTTTTTTTTTTAAAATAAGGGAGAAGTTGTCTTACTCGCATGGATCACGGTTCCTAAGCTGAGATCAATTTATAATAAAAATTTACGAATAAAAATAGTGATTTTTTTACATTTTTTTAGTATTAAATTATTACACGTATTATTGTAATAACAATAGGAGGGACGGTAAGATTGATGGGTGGTGCGATGACCACTGTTCAAAATATTAAAACTTTTTACAAACTTTGGGGGTGGTCACCGAATTAACCCCCAAAGTCTGTCCTAGCACAGTGAAAGTAATATAATTGTAGTAGGAGGGTAACATTAGAAACATAATTAATATTTTTTACAAATATTCAGTGCTTATCAGTTAACCCTAATTAAAAGCAAATTATCTAGTTCAATGAGGCGGTTTAGCATAATTTCGGATAAGAAAAATTGATAACCCCATGCATGCTTTAAGTTTCTAAATTTGGTGAATGTAGTGGTAGAATAATTAGCAATAAGGAGTACTAAAAATCAGTACATAACACACTACCAAGTGTGCGATTAAACCCTTCAATGGTACTGCGTCAAATGCTCAAAAATTCATTTCTAACAGGGAATGCTATTAAGAAGTTTGATACCATAATTCCAATCAAGGAATTAAAAATCGGACCGTAACGGTAATAATAGGCCCCATTTTAGTTATATCCCGTTTGTAACGGAGAAATTCAAATCAAACCCGTAACGTCCGTTACGGTACATTACACGCCGTAACGGCTGTTACACTCCATTACGAGAGTTGTTTCTACTTCTTCGGTGAAGGATCTTCATCTTCGTCTTTGTCTTCATGGTCGTCGAATTCTTTGGAGACTTGGGTGAAATTTGGTGAATCTCTAAGGTCTTTCTCCTCTTTGATGATGATGTTACTGTTTTCGTTGATCTTGTTGTTATTGGAGGAATCGTTGTCGTCGTCGTCTTTGTAAATGGCTCGAAGGTTGTCCATTAGAGAGAGAGATAGTATGTTAGGGTTTGGAAAGTGAAATCGCCAAAGAAGAGACAAAGCAGAGGAATAGATAGATAGATAGATACATTTTGGGTTTGGGTCCTAAGCAAGATGATAAATGAGTATAAAATCGTGTTTGGGTTAGATTTTGAAAGTAGCCTACTTTCAAAGCCCAAGCCTACTACAGTTGGGCTTTCGTACAATTGGGTTGTATAAATAAGACCAAACATTTTTTCAAAATTTTATTTAATTTGAAAAAAAATCACCCCACAAAAAAATTTTATACTAAACAAATTAACAAATTTTTTGGATTTGTAGTACATTTTCCCCCAAATTTGAATTAAATTTTTATATTTTCAAATTTCTTTCATTAGAAGAAACCAAAAAATATAACTTTTTTATCAAATCAACGAAAAAAATTCTTGAATAACAACAAAACTCGAAAACTAAAATATATAAAAAACTGGGCCAAATAAGATCATAATAGTGTGTACCATAGTTCGTTCTCTGTATTATCAATTTTTTTTTGGCTAATATGGCACTATGACCATCAACCCACTCCACGACAGTCAAGTCCTTCACATTTTGCTTCTTCATCTTCATCGTCACATTATCATGATCACCAATAAAAAGATTCTAGGGAGGCCTCTCAAGGAACTTTTGATTATTTATTTGGTAAAAATGGCAGTGACAGTAATTCTCAATCAATGAATGATGATTATGAAGAACTTTCACGGCGTTTTATATGATGGGTGTGAAGAAATTTGTTAATTTGGAGTTTTCAAGTTTTATTGGTAAGAACTTAATTTTGTATTTCTAATTTTGCACTGATAATTGTGTTTTTATTTAAAATTTAATAATTTCAATCGTCAATGACTTAAACATAAACATAATATGCATAATACAATATATTCATTTTAAATGTTATATTAAAATTTATCTATAATTATCTAAAATAACTATACAATTTATTTTTAAAATTAAACCAGGCGTAACAATACATTTTATACAAATTTGTTCATCTAAAAAAAAAATCACAACCGTGATAACCGTATCCTATTACGTAACATCCGCGTCCGCATTTCAGTCCGCGACCGCAATTTAGTTCTATAGTTCCAATTACTCCTATGATTGGATCCTTGTCTAAAGCGAAATTTTGTAACGTCTTAGGACGTCCCGTTAGTAAGCAAGTCTGGGCCAATTTATCCTCTTATGATATTATTGACCAATTCGGGCGTATATATAGAAATTTTTCTCATTATCATGGCGGATCCTTATAACAAACGAGTTTGTATCGAGCACCATGCATCAAATTGTTTAGAACATTATGATGAGGAGAGGGAATGGAGTGTAACTGAGAGAGGAAATCTCCAGGATCAAACAACCCAGAATATAGCCTTTGTCTCGGTTTTCTTTGCGCATAAATAAGAGGCGCAGGCGAAAGATTAGACGTGAAAGATTAATGGGTGTTTTGGGTTCGAGACATTTTCCGGTAACTTACAGATATTAAAATGTTATCATTTATCCCGAAGCCATAAAATTCCTTTACACATATATGTT
>BRYE01000005.1:9388536-9391036 GCA_030159115.1 Actinidia arguta var. hypoleuca | reverse complement strand
TCATTTCTTAAGCTTTACTCCTTCTCCCTCGAGTTATTAACATGTCATTCATTTTGAGAAGATTAATTCCATGTTTTTCACAAAAGTGTGCAACTTCATCAAGTAAACAACTCCACTTACACTCTCTCATCACTTGGAGTCTCGTTTTGGATACTTAGACTAAATTCATGGTATTCACAATATCTTGATCTTTTTTTTTATAATGCTCGTGACAACTCATTTGTAATTCTTAGTATTGTTCTCATCAAATGAAGATTGAATACAAACTCAAAAGATTGTATTGAATGCAATAAGATATTTGCTTCTGCACGTTGTTCTGAATTTGAACCATCCTATTTCAAGCACATCAATCACCGCTGAGAACATATCGATCAAGCTAATCAACGTACTATAGTGTGAGCCCCAATGTGTATCACCCAACTGTTTGAGACCGGTATCTTGATTTAAGCCCTGCCCACTTGAAAGTTCTCATTTATTAAGTGCCTCAACAACTTTGGCAGCTTATTTCTCCCTAAGCATATCTTGACGTTTACATGATGCTCCAATAACATTCACCACATTATCAATCAAATGAAAGAGTAAGGCAATTTTATCATGATTCTTTGCCATAGCCACAAGAACTAATTGCAATTGATGAGCAAATCAATGAACATAATATGCACACGGACTTTCCTTTAGGATAAGAGTTTTAAGACCGTTTAGTTCACCTTGCATATTACTAGCCCCATCATAACCTTGCACACGCAATCTAGAAATACTCAATTCATATCTACAAAATAGATCTTCCACAGCTTTCTTGAGTGAGAGTGCACTGGTATTAGTAACATGTTCAATACCTAAAAATACGCTCAATCACATGCCCTTTGATGTCCACATATCGTATTGCAACTGCCATTTGCTCCTTGGTTGATACATCACGAGCTTCATCAATCAACACAGAAAATAATGCATCTCCAAGCTCTCTAATAATCACCTTAATCATTTTGGATGCAGCTACAATATCTTTCTGAATATCGATTTTGTGGAGCATTATTCAATACACTGATTTGACCTCTTGATTGTAGTCTGCAAGAAACTTCAAAAGTTCAAGAAAATTTCCTTGGGGGCTTGAATTTTCAGATTCATTGTGACCACGAAAAGCAAGTCCTTGTCTTAGGAGAAATTGAACACAATCAATTGATGCATTCAAGCGTGTTCAGTATTCAAATTGACCTTGGTCTGATTGCTTAACAAAAACTGTTTGAATATGCTACTTTTGATTCATCAAGTCTTGACATTTATTCCAAGCTTGATTGTGAGTACATTGGGGCCTCCCACATGAGCTTCTAACTTCTTTTTTTTTTCAATTTGAGAAGCCTTCACTCACAAAAGATTCTCTACCCGCTTGATCTCCAACATCAGGTTTGAAAAGATAGTAACATAAACAAAATACCGCATCTTTTGTTGTACTGTACTCTAACCAAACAAGAAATTCACTATACCAAGTGTCATTAAACCGTCGTAATTTTTTTCCAAATTTCTTTTGTGAAAAACTATGGTCATGAGGCTAACAAGTAACCCTTTGAAAATATGCTCTACGGATTTGATCTCGTTCATTAGGATTATAATCCATAATCTGAGTCCGTAACCCTAGATCTGCAGGAAGATTTGACAAGTCGATTTCTTTCGAAGTATTGCGACTTTGTTTTGAGGAAGAATAATTATCATCTCCATTTTGAGGAGTTTCTACAATTGATTTTCTTTTGAAATATTTCTCCATGACTGTTTAAACTAGCTTCAATCAAAATAATTACCTACATATAACATTAACCAATCTAAGTTGCAATTATTTTTTTCAAAAACTATTTAAACTAGCAGCAACGACTATCTTGGAAGAAGAACTACCTTTAACACAACTTGCAGCAATCACGTATTTCAAAAGAATATTTGAATAAGGAATCTTAGAAAAAGAAGCCAGAAGAATAGATAACAAAGAATCAAACATAATCTATTACGAATTTATAAAAACCCCAACCACTAGAATAGAACAAATTCATTCAATACAAAATTACTGTTAAGATTTTGTAAGAATCAACTGAATAAACAAAGTAAATTTAAAGAATAGAACAAATTCAATTCCAAAAAATTTGTCACTGATACAGGAATTTGGGTAGCATGATATAGAATAAAATCTAAAATTTGAAATTCAATTCCAAGAAATTACCTTTGCTTGCCAACTTTGGGGATTCAACCTGAAATTAGGGTTTCAAATTGGTTCAATGATTTGCATAGGCAGTAGGCATTATAGAGAATATGAGAGAGAGTCGGACGGAGAGAGAGAGAGAGAGACTTACAGTTGATTGCTGAATACCAATGGGCAGTAGCCACAATCGTGCAGGTTGGGAACAAACAATGGCAGAAAGAAAGAGAGAGAGAAACGTAGAAGACACTCAAAAAGCTAATTTTCTTTTGCTGTATAAAATAGTTCTTTTGACTTTTTGGCTAAATAAATATAACTTGT
>BRYE01000005.1:9333536-9338536 GCA_030159115.1 Actinidia arguta var. hypoleuca | reverse complement strand
TCGGGCTGACTTTTGAGGAGAGGCTTTGGGAGAACTTGACGCTTAACCCTCCAATCGACCTTCGGGACCTAATGTCCCGGGTTGAGATGTTTGCCCAGTTGGAGGACGATGTCAAACAGGCGGAGAAGGCTACGGGGTCACCTAATCGGGGATAAGATCCATTCAACAAGCGAAAGAAAAACTCGATTGAGTATGAGAATCGGGTGAGGCAAGGAATCAATGTGGTTTTCAAAGAACCAATTTACAAACTCCTCACCCGGATCGAAGACAAACCTTACTTCAGGAAACCCAAACCCCATGGGAGGGGATCCCGAAAGACGCGAGCAGGTGTTCCTTCCATGAAGAGAGAGGACACAAAATAGAGAACTATCGGGCCCTTAAGGAGTTCTTGGATCAGCTAGTCCGAGATGGACATCTGAAGGAGTTCGTTAATGATGAAAAGACTCGAGCAGAAAAGGCCAAAATTAGACCGAACCCGAGGTTCGATCGAGGTGACGACAAGACAGACAAAACTGTGGACAAAAAAGACGATCTTTCCATAGGAACTATTCACATGATAGGGGCCCACATCACCCAGATCTTGAGAATAGAATCCGAAAAAAGATTAGAATGATCAAGAAAATGCATAAGGTCGTCTCGGTCCAATCACCGGTTAAGAAGTTGAGGCAAGCGACATCAGAGTTGGGGAGCATCACATTCATAAAGACCAACCTAGAGAGGGTGCAACATCCCCATACCGACCCCCTGGTCATCCAGCTCAGGATGAACGGCTATGACGTGAAGAGGAATTTGGTGGACACGGAAAGTTCTGTTGAGGTGATGTAATATGACCTTTTTAAACAACTTAAACTCACTCAATCAGACTTAAAAACGGCCCGAACCCCCTGGTTGGATTCAACACTCAATCTCGCTGGCCCTTGGGAACGATGACCCTCAAGGTTCGAGCTAGTTCCCAAGACCTAATGATAGAGTTCGTTATTATAGATATACCATCCCCATATAATGCAATTGTTGGTCGAGATTGGTTGCACAAGATGAAAGGGGTGGTCTCCACACTTTATCAAGTCATCAAGTTTGCCACCCCCAAAGGTGAAGAGACCCTTTATAGAGACCAGGTAGAGGCCAAACAATGCTATCTCGCTACGGTTTTCACTAAGGCTACCATGAAAGAAGTGCACGTGATCGAGAAAGAACAGGAGGTCCTGGAGGATGTTGGGAGGGCCCCCGAGGCTAAGGTTGTAAAAGACATGATACGCTATGAACTAGATAAGCCAAGCTCGGATCATTTCTTTCTCACTGGTGCAAACCTGAAGAAAAGGGAGAAAGCCGAGCTCATCTAATTTCTTAAAACTAATATCGAGGTCTTCGCATGGGCACCTTACAAGATGCCTGTGATAGACCCCAATTTTATCAAACATGAGATGAATGTTTTTATCGATTACTATCTAGTGAAACAGCGGGGAAGGATATTTGCAATCGAGTACGTGAATGTAGTGATCGAGGAAGTGGAGAAACTGAAGGAGACAAGTACAATAACAGAGGTTCTTTACCCGAGCTGGTTATCCAACATAGTCATGGTGAAGAAAAAGACAAGCAAATGGAGAGTATGTATGGACTTCACAAGCCTCAATCGAGCTTGTTCTAAAGATTGCTTTCCTTTGCCAAAAATTGATCAACTATTGGACTCTACTTCAGGTCACGCACAGATGAGTTTTTAGGCTGCATACCTAGGTTACCACTAGATAACCATGTACTAGCCCTATTAGGAGAAGATTGCATTCATCACTCCCCGAGCCATATTCTTCTACAAGGTTATGCCCTTTGGTCTAAAAAATGCTTGTGCCACATATCAGAGGATGATTACGAAAATATTCGAGCTGATCTTGGGTAAACCAAGGAACACTTATATCGATGATATGGTGGTGAAGAGCAAAGAAGAGTCAGTTCATATCAGGGACTTGATCGTAGTTTTTACGATACTCAAAAGACACAAATTGAGATTGAATGCGACAAAGTGTGCCTTCGGGATAAGCTTGGAAAAATTATTGGGACACTTGGTGACAAGACAAGAAATCGAAGCGAATCCAGAACAAATCACCGCGATCAACAACCTCGTCAGCTCATGAACTACAAAGGAGGTTCAGAAACTTACCGGGATAGCAACGGCACTGAACAGATTCGTCAATAAGTCTTCAGACAAATGTCGACAACTTTTTATACTCCTTCGCAAAAATATTAAGTTTTTATGGAATGAGGAGTGCGATCTCACACTCCAACAATTCAAAAAATACTTATCTGACTGACCGCTTCTTTCCACGCCGGATGAGGGAGAGTTGCTTTGCATTTATTTTGTCATCTCGAAACATGCTGTTATCTCAGTACTGTTAAAAGACGTGGATGGAGAGCAGCTTTTGATCTACTTTATCATCAAAACATTTACGGATTGCTAAATAAGGTACTTGCCGCCGGAGAAGCTCATTTTGGCTTTCGTCTTAACTTCGCAGAAACTCACGCATTATTTTCAAGTGCATCCCATAGCCGTATATACTGAGTTTCTGCTAAAAAATATTTAGTTAAAAGCAAACTTGTCCACCTGACTTTCCAAAAGGACCATTGAGCTTGGACAATCTGACATAAAATTTTTGCCAATGACAACAATAAAAGGACAAGTCCTGGCTAACTTTGTGGCGGAGTTCGCGCCCCGAGGTGTGAGTCCAGAGCAAGGTTGCCTTGTCTTTGCACATGAGGAAGGGGAGAGCTCAGAGGCAGAATCTTTCAAAAATCAATCAATATTCGGGGATCCAGAGGTTATCGAACCACCCTAGATCAATCCCACCTCAGCCTAGAGAATGTTCATTGATGGAGCTACAAATAGTCTAAGAGCAGGGGCAGGAATAGTTTTGAAAAACCCCAAAGGAGCAATTTTTGAATAGTACCTCAGATTGAATTTCCTTGCGACAAACAACGAAACTGAGTACGAAATCTTCATTACGGGACTCCGATCTGCCAGTAAGCTAAAGGTTTTCAAGCTCCATATATTCAGTGACTTGAAAATGGTAGTCAACCAAGTCACAAAAAAATTTGAAGTTCGAGGAGCCAAGATGGCTAAGTACTTGGCAGTGGCAAAGAACCTCCTCACCAAATTCAAAGCAATAAAGATCGAACAAGTAGGGAGGGACCTAAATTCACATGCAAACGCACTAGCAGGTTTAGAATCAATTTTTGAAGGAGAAGCAGGGTGAACTATCGCAGTCTAGTTAATCTCGACCCCCAGTCTTGAGATATCGTAGGAATCTATCCTAGTCAATACCGCACTAAGCCCGAGTGGATGGATTCGATTGTAAATTTCATACAGCACACTAGCTGAAGGGGGGAACTACTGCGTCGGGAGGATCGATAGCCGATGTGGTTTTCTTTAGATTTCTGAACCTTAATATGTTGGCTTCGCCCGAGCTTAGTTTAACGACCTCAAACCCTTTCATGGACTAAGGCAGAGTGCGGGCAAGATCATCTGAATGCTCGTTATCCGAGCTCGAGATGGAAATAGGTAAGGCTGGATCCTATGACTCAACAAAAGAGATCACTCGATCCCGCCTTTTATGAAGCAAAAGTTGGCTAACAGCCTTTTCCCCCTCCTTCTTCTCCTCCTCGTTGTCAATGGGATCCGAAGAAGTGTAACTCGACGAGATTGAGGTGGCACCCTCTTCACGACCTTGAACTCGGGCAGTAGGGCGGTGCACACTGAGATCATCTTCGGACCTCTCTAGACTAAAGGCTTCACGCTGCGGAGCCCGTCCCTCGATGCATAAAGAAGGAAAACTAACCCTACCAAGCTCCGATCGTATGTCGATAAATTGGCTCGTACAAGAGGAATTTGGTTACTTCCCTCGATTTTTACTTGTTATTGGTTGCCCAGATAGCATCCTTGCACTGGTCAGAACGACATTTGAATTTGTTGCTAAAATCTGCACAAGCACCACAAATAGATATCAGCCTCAATATAAAGAAAATTCACAAAGCATGAAGAACACTAACTCAATGAAAGAAATACTTAACCTTAGGAATGACCAAAGACCGTCATCCCCAGCTCAGAACTCCCAAGCACCTGAAACCTAAACAAACTCGTCAAGAAACAAATCTTTATCCGGGTTTTTGATGACCAACCTCGTTTGAGGCTGGTTAGGGTTCCTCAAGCACAAATAATGGTTACCCTCATAGAAGAGATTGCCCGGCTTCTTCTTCGAATGAACTACAATATATATATATATATATATATATATATATATATATATATGCAGTAGATCCTTGGCACTAAAGGGCTTCTCTATTAGGCTCATCAACGTGTCCACCGCGAGAATAGTTCAGTCAAAGTTGACGGATACCTGCATGAAGGTGAGGCGGTAGCGCACCATCACCTTCTTCAACAATGGACTAATTGGGATGCGATCCACGTTACCTTCCATTACGAGAGCAACCTCGTTCGGCCCGGGACGCTCTATTTAGACATCCGCGGGGATGCCGTATTTGATCCTAAACTTTTTCAAAGCCTCGCCATCATGGGCCAATAGCTGAGCTCGGTTCAACTCCATATTTTGGAAATAAAAGCAAGTCAGTGAGAACGAGCTCACCAGTCAGTTATGACAAGCTTTTGGGGAGCAGATTTAGATAAGCTTAGAGAGAGAATTAGACTCTACCCTAAAAAGGTTACTTACCTCTAAGGGACAACTACCAAACCCTCCTATCGCCTTAAAACCATTTCGGCAATAGAAGGGCCTAGGGACTAAACCCTTAGGCCATTGATTCTACAAAGGTAGTACGAACCCACTTCATCAGGAGAAACAGGTCGAAGGCAACTCAATTCAAAGAAATACAAGTCTGACAATGGCTAGCAAGCCAAAAATCAGAAACTCAAGACAAACAGCAAATTGGCAGAAATGCAAGGAAATACAAACAAGTAGTCAAAATTTCGAAGCAAATCCTAGAATTCGAATGCAGTAGTA
>BRYE01000005.1:9286036-9288536 GCA_030159115.1 Actinidia arguta var. hypoleuca | reverse complement strand
GTGCTACGCATGCACGCAGGTGGGCGTCCCGGTCTTTCACTCCACCAGCTGCGACCGGGCCCACCAGCCTGAGTGGGAGGCCTCGGCCGGTTCATCCCTGATCCCGATCAAGAACCTGCCTGGAAAGAGGGTACGGGCAAACCGGCCCGGCCCGGGTCCGTTCGGGCGGGTTCTGGACCCGAGGAGCAAGCGGGTGCAGCGGTGGAACCGGGCGTTCCTGATGGCACGTGGGATGGCTCTGGCGGTAGACCCGCTGTTCTTCTATGCGCTGTCAATCGGTCGGGGTGGGTCGCCGTGCTTGTACATGGATGGCGGTTTGGCGGTGGCGGTAACAGTGCTGCGGACGTGCGTGGACGCCGTGCACCTCTGCCATCTGTGGCTGCAGTTCCGGCTGGCGTACGTGTCGAGGGAGTCGTTGGTGGTGGGCTGCGGAAAGCTCGTGTGGGACGCGCACGCCATCGCGTCCCACTACGTCAGGTCCCTCAAGGGCTTCTGGTTTGACCTCTTCGTCATTCTTCCCGTTCCTCAGGTCAGTGAAACAGAATCAACTTTTCATAATTAATTTTGCATAATATATATATTTTTATTTGTAAGAAGAAAAAATATTCATCGTCTTTTACTTCATTTTAAGCGAAAATGATTTTTAAAAATTTGAAGACATCTTTCAATATTTTTAAAATTTTAAAAACAATTTAAGAAAATAAATTTTAAAAACCATTAACTAATTTTTTTTTTAAACTGAACCAAACAAAGGACGTGTTTGGCAAAACTTAAAAAAACAGCTTATCAATTGTGCTGAATCTTTTTGTAAAAGTACCTTTGGAATTGGCTTCCAAAATCGCACATTAAACGTACTTTTCACAAGTTTTATCAGATATTTTTACCGTGACTTGTGGGAAAAAAAAATCTCAATTGTAATTAGCAAATAATCAAAAAGACTTACTAATGGGAAAAGTTTCCATGTCCCTCGGTGTGGGTTAAATTGTTTTTTTTTAGTTTAATTAGTTCATAATTTTTGTTTATATTCTGGTAAAAAAAATTAATTTTTCGATTTGTCTAATCTTTTACTATTTTAAGTAATCAAAGTGACGTGATGATCATTCAAACTGTCAATTGGTGAACCATCGGAGTCAATACCTTAAGAAAAGGAAGGGTAGTTCT
Source organism: Actinidia arguta var. hypoleuca (assembly GCA_030159115.1). Lineage (NCBI taxonomy): Eukaryota > Viridiplantae > Streptophyta > Magnoliopsida > Ericales > Actinidiaceae > Actinidia > Actinidia arguta. The sequence goes on along the minus strand of BRYE01000005.1, from coordinate 9,287,375 downwards.
GTCATTTGGCTAGGTTTGTTATCTCCATATTATTAGTTTTGTATTATGGTTTTAGAGTTTCTAAAAGTGTCTATTTCATTTAATTTTCGAATCAGTTTTACAGTTAAACTTTTTAGAAACTATTTTTTGAGGACAAAAACTATTTTCGTTTTCGTATATTATTTGTTTTGCAATGAAAATAATTGTTTAGTATTTAAAAAATATATTTTTTAAAAACAGTGAACAAGACATATTTTTAAAAAATTATTCTACAAAATTGAACTAGACAGAACAATCTTCACAAATTCGTCTGTGTGACAGAAGAGTGGTGCCAACAATTTTGTGACGTTTGAAAGAGTAGTGGAACGGGTACTGGACCCACTATTTGGAGCATCTGTCGTCGAGTAGTTATTAAAATATTATGCAAATGACGAGTTTATTTTTTTAATTCGGTATTCAGTCTAATAAAAAAAATAGAGATTTATTTAGAAGAAAAACCTACTCGTGTTCGCTAAACATGTGTTAAGTGAGAAAGTCTACCAATTGTGAGGGTTAATATTCTCTCTCTTTCTCTTCTTTGGCCGCTAAATAAATGGCTATCTCAGTTGGTCAAAACGTAGAATTTTTATATTAAATCTCCATTTGGATGCATATGGATTTTGAATAAAGGAATTTGAAATTATCATTGAGAATAGCTTACATTTCGATATAATTTGCATATGGATTTCAACACTGAATTTGCGAGTTTTATCACAATAAATTTAAAATAACTAATTAATATGAGTTAATTGAAATCGTTCGTGCTCAAGATTGTATTTTTCTACAAGAAATAAGTTTCTTTTAGGGTAACAAGCCCAACTCAATATATAAACAAACTTAAGACGTAAACCTAGTCAATCAACCTAGTCAATCCAAATGAGCTAATTTCAAACTCTTAAAAAATGGGGTTAAGCTAGATGGGTTGGGCCCACCCCTATTAATAGTATGAAATGAAACTTCAAAACCACTTGAAGCTTAAAGGTTTAAGGATAGGGTTCTGCTATCGACTGTTCTAAAAAACATAAAATAATAAAAAAATTTAGTTTTTTATATATTTTTTACACATTTTAATATATTTTTTAATATTTTTTTATATACTATTGACCGTCCTAATGATGTTTTTTAGCATTTTCCTTAAGAATAAACGTAAATCTATAGCGAAAATAGATGCTCAACTCAATAATTACTTGATATATGTGGGACGGGAGATGATTACGTGTAATCGAGATTTAGTTAGGCGCAAGACTCTAGACACCCTCTTTAATTGAAAAAAAAAAAAAAAAGTGAGCCATTGATTTCTACATTGGATCCAATTTGAGCT
>BRYE01000005.1:9238536-9241036 GCA_030159115.1 Actinidia arguta var. hypoleuca | reverse complement strand
TTCGTGGAGGAAATTGAAGAAGCACATGAAGGCTGCTTTCTTACCCCATAACTACTCGCGACAGATGTACCAGAGGCTATAGAATTTGCAGCAGGGTTCGTGTAAAGTGGATGATTACACTATAGAGTTCCATCAGTTGGTGTCACAGAATGATTTGGCAGAGACAGAGGAGCAGTTGGTGTCTCATTATATTAGGGGTCTGCGTCCACAAATCTAGGATACGTTGAACCTATTTCATTTGTACTCTATCTCGAATGTGCATCAACGGGCTGTACAATTACAGAAATAACCCAATCGCAGATTTGGTTCTAGAAACTAGAATACTACAAACCAGGTAGTGACCCCGTAGACGGTGACCACAAAGCCTGCTAGTTCATAGTCTAAACCAAGTACTTCAACTTCCAATTTTAAATGTTACAAGTGTGAGGAATCGGGCCATCGTGCTGTAGAATGTAAGAAGGGAGATCGCTTGGGAAAGCACTTGTTCGTAGAGGCTGAAGAGGACGTAGAGGAATAGAATGGTGAACCTGACCCTACTCCGGAATATGAGGAAGCTGTCAATCCTGATTTAGAGAAATTCGTTATAGGAGATTGTGGTCCCTTGTTAGTAGTCCATAGAGCTTATTTTTCACCCAATGAGTTGGGAGGAGACGCATGGCTTCACAATAATATTTTCAGTCCACTTGCTCTATTGGGGGTAAAGTATGTCATTTCATCATTGATTCAGGAAGCTGTGAAAACGTGATTTCTAAAGAGGCAGTGCAGAAATTGGGATTGAAAATAGAGCAGCACCGTTCGCCGTACAAGCTAGCATGGATGAAAAAAGGTAACGATGTTAAAGTTTCCAAGCGTCGTTTAGTTTCATTCTCTATAGGGTCTAAATATAAAGATCAGGCATGGTGTGATGTTGTGACAATGGATGCATGCCACTTGTTGTTTGGTAGATCATGGTTGTATGATAGGAGAGTGACACATGATGGGTGTGCTAATACATATAGTCTAATGTTCAATACCATGAAAATAGTGTTGCTGCTGACTAAGAAGAATATACCCAAACCACAAGCTGGGGAGGGTGCCACCCTGCTGACTCAAGCACAGTTTGAGGAGGAATTGAATACAACCCAAAATGTCTATATTCTGATTGAAAAGGAGGAGCAGAAAGTTCACGCAGTCAAAGATATTCTGGAGGTCGTCCAACCTTTACGAGATGAATTTTGTGATATTTTTCCTGTCGACTTACCCGACAATTTACCTCAACTGAGGGACATACAGCACCAGATTGACTTGGTTCTGAGTTCCAACCTCCCAAACTAACCTCACTACAGAATGAGTCCGACGGAGCATGAGCTTAGACGACAGGTCGAGGAATTGTTGTCAAAAGAATTTGTCCTGAAGAGTCTCAGTCCTTGTGCAGTTCTTGCCTTGCTGACTCCAAAAAAGAATGGGTCATGGAGGATGTGTGTGGACAACCGGGTTATTAATAAAATCACAATCAAGTACCGCTTTCCTATTCCTAGGTTGGATGATCTTTTGGATTAGCTGACCGGAGCGCAAGTGTTCAGCAAGCTAGATCTCAAGAGTGGGTACCACCAAGTTCGAATCAGATCCAAAGATGAGTGGAAGATAGCCTTCAAGACATGGGAGGGCTTATATGAGTGGTTGGTTATGCCCTTCGGGTTATCCAACGCACCGAGTACATTTATGCGGGTGATGAATCAGGTATTGAGGCCTTTTAGCTGTAAATTTGTTATGGTATATTTTGATGATATCCTCATTTACAACCTTGACCCAAACAGTCATATTCAACACCTACAAGAAATTATGATAGCCTTGTGTAAATTAGCCTTGTTTGGAACCCTTAAAAAATGTGAATTCTTGTCGGATAAAGTACTATTTCTGGGGTATATGGTATCGAAAGATGGGATTTCAATGGATGATTCAAAGGTTAAAGCAATCAAGTAGTGGCCTATACTGAGAAATTTATTCAAAATAAGGAGCTTCCACGGGCTGGCTGCCTTCTATAGGCACTTTATGCCGTATTTCAGTACCCTCATGGCACCTATCACAGATTGTATGAAGGCAGGTAAATTTACTTGGACAGAAGCAGCAATAGAGGCATTTAGGATAATCAAACTAAAATTGACATCTGCCCCCATTTTAATCCTACCAGGTTTTTCGCAGCCATTCGAGTTGCATTGTGATGCTTCTAAGGTAGGGATCAGTGCTGTTTTGAGCCAATAGTCTAAATTGGTGGCCTATTTTAGTGAAAAGTTGAATTAGGCAAAACTAAAGTACAACACTTATGATGTAGACTTCTATGCCATTTTTCAGTCCTTGCGGCATTGGTATCACTACTTGATACATAATGATTTTGTTTTGTATTCTAATCATGAAGCACTGAAACACATTAATCGTCAAGGAAAGCTATCTGATAGACATGCTAAGTGGGCTGCATATATCCAACAGTTTTCATTTGTTCTAAAGCATACATATGGGGCCT
>BRYE01000005.1:9221036-9231036 GCA_030159115.1 Actinidia arguta var. hypoleuca | reverse complement strand
TATACTTTCTTACGGTTTTGTGAACGAGATATATTATTTTTTAAGATTTTTAAGAGCCTCTTAGTTTAGATTTTTATAGTTTTCAATAGTTTTGTAATTAATTACATTCGATTTATGTTTCATCAATTAGATTTATGATTTTATTCAATTACGCGCATTGTTCTATAATTTTTTTTAATATTAATTTACGTTCTTTAATTTTTAACTATTCATATCAGTATTCATATTTCATAATGTTTTTCATATTCAATTATTTATTTTCCATAGCCATGCGTAGCTAATTTTTTTAACTTGGGATCGATTATAAAGATCGATTGGGGATCGAGAATGAACAAAGGAGGTAAAATATTATTCACCGTTAGATCTTTTTGATTTTATTCTTATTCTTCTTTGTTCTAAATACTTTCGAAAACTTGGGCGTCCTATTATGTTCGGTAACACATATGCATGAATTGCTGATTCAATATATACGATGCTTTGTAACGTTTATGCGTGCGTTGGGTTCAGTATATGTACTGCGCGAATCGATGATGCACGACCATGATTAAAACAACCAGATTTATTTTAGAAATTGAAGTTTGTAAGAATAAGTGTTTTTAAAATTTAAATCTTCTGAATTCGAGACTCACGATGTAGTCGAATGATTTGAGTTATACTAAGCCTTCATTAGAATTCCGAGAAACTCGATTGGTTGGATCAATTGATTCTTAGTCGTTCTTAATATAAATTTCAAATCAGTTTTTATTACTTTCATAATTTAGATTTAGTTTAATCAATCAATCCAAATACACGATTTTTATTTTTCTCTTTTTGAAGCATTAGCTAGAATTACGTTAGGATTGCATCATAGTGTTTATAGTATTTTGCGTTCACCTTGGCACTGCTCCTCGTGGGATCGATACTCGTACTTCGAGTTTATTACTACTTCGCGCCCCGTACACTTGCGGTAAGAAATTTACTTATGAAGCGAAGACAATTGGCGAGGTGGAGAACAAGTGGTGAGTTCACAGAGTTTTGGCGATGTGAACACTAGTAGAGGCGAGGCGATCCTCATGGTTAATGGAGAGGTGATGTCGCCCAAGACGCTTATGTAGACTCAGTAGCGATCGCAACAGTTTGGTGAAATGATCCCTTCAGGTGATGTGTCCATCTCATATCATCAATAGGTGTAGATTTTATCCCACATCAGTAGCCCTCCTACTCAAGATGCCGAGGTGACACACTTGGAATCTTTGAGTAGCAAATCAAGTAGCTTAGTTCTAATGATGTAAGCATGCAATGATGGCACACCTCCACAGGTAGACACGTGAACGAGTGCATTAATGGCGGAATGGCATTTTGGCAGGAACGACGGTTTCGATTTTTGTAAAAGGCAAATTGATTGTCATCACCCTGACCTTGGCATCGACCTCCACGACATGGGTATTGATCAAGACATGCTCGAGGAGGACGAGGACGAGGACGAGGAAAGAAAGGAAAATGAGAGAGAAGAGAAGGAGAAGAAGGAGAAGGAAGAACAATAGGAAAATGAGGGCTGGGAGAAGTGTGATACCAGCCCCCTATTTCTTAAATATTTGTAATTTTTGTCTGCTTCCTTGTGATCCTTTGTATTGGCAACATGTAACCCTTAATTCCTTTAATGAATGAAAATTGCTCTTTCCTCATTTTTCTTGTTTGACTCCTTTATAGCACATCTTCTTTTTTGTATTGGGGATATCATGAAGTTGGCGAACAAAGATTAAGAACAAGGCGAGATAAACTTGGCGAACTAAATTATTTTGGCGAACTTGTAAAGTTTAATTTACTTTAATAAGGCAAACAACTTAAACCACGACGACCAAAACTTAACAAACTGGTGATGAGAGATAGGCGAACATCAATTAATCTCTTTGGTCAATAAACCTTTAAGGCGAGTTTAATGCCTTGGCAAAATTCTTTATCCTAAAGATTAGAGAAAGTTGCGAATTCAATTGTTAGGCAAAGCTGGTTCACTTTGGCGAGCTTGATTAATATATAGATAAGGCCAGTTTTTGTTACCTTAATTTGAGTAAATAATAAACCTTATCATGGCGATATAAGTAATCAAGCAAGTCCCAATCTGGTGATCAAGATGCCTTATTATTTTCTAACTTCTCAAGGAATGGGTAACCTTGATAATGGCGAATTAAAACTTTTGAAATTGGCGACATAATTCAATTGCAAATATTGGCGATAAAATCAAACTGGAGAGGTTTTATTATTGGAATAATCCTCATCACATGGAGATTGGCTAGCATAACAAAGATTTTGGCGATTAAAATCATACATATATGGATATTTGGTGAAATCAATACCATGTCAAACTCTGGGCGTCATAACCACATGGAGATTGACGAACATAAGACTTTGGCGATATCACTCTACATAGGCAATCTCAGAACAACGAACAAAAACTACTGGTAGTATTTCTTCAAGTGTTCAGCATTCTAGGGGTGAGGTAATACTTTTCTACTCATGTCTTTTAGCTAATAGGTTCTCGGCCTGAAAATTTTGACAACTTTGTAGGGGCCTTCCCATGTTGGACTGAGCTTCCCAACGTTAGGCTCTTTTGTAAACAAAGTGACTTTCCTTAGGACTAGGTCACCAGGTAGAAAAGATATGTATCTAACTCTTTGGTTATAGTACTTGGCGACTTGGTGCTTGTAGGCTGCTTGGCATACCTCAGCTCATTCCCTCTTTTCGTTAAGGAGATTAAGATTGAGTCTTAGCTCAACTTCGTTGTTCTCCTTGTCAAAATGTGAGGTCCTAAAGCTCGACATTCCTATCTCCACAGGTATAACTGACTTTGTCCCATAAACCATCGAGTACAGCGTCTCGCCCGTAGGAATTTTGCTCGTTGTGTGGTAAGCTCATAATATGCTCGGTAAGTCTTTTGCCCATTCGCCCTTTGATTTATCTAATCTCGTCTTTAGATTCCTCAGGATTGTTTTGTTGTTGACTTCCACTTGACAATTCGTTTGAGGATGACCAGGCGAGGAGAAATAGTTGGAGATAGCGAAGTCAGAGTAGAACAATTTGAATCCATCATTGTCGAATTACTTTGCATTATCTGAGATGATAACCTTGGGAATTCCAAATCGATAAACAATGTTCTTCCATACAAATTTTTGGGTGTTCCTCTCAGTGATTTTGGCTAAAGACTTTGCTTCTATCCACTTCGTGAAATAGTTTATGACGACAATCAAGAATTTTTTTTGCAATGGAGCTTAAAGTAGAGGCTCGAGTATGTCAATTCTCCATTGAACAAATGGCCATGGGCTGGTTATTGCTACCCTCTCGGTATGAGGTAGATAACTTACTAGAGCAAATCTATGGTATTTTTCACACTTCCTAGTGAAAGTTTTTGTGTCTCGCTCCATTTGTGGCCAAAAATACACTCGGCGAACTATTTTTCTCACCAATGATCTCACCCTAGAGTGGTTTAATGCCTTCATGCATTTCTCTAAGCATGTAATCTGCTTCCTCAGGTCAGAGATATCTTAGGAGTGATCTTGAGAAGGATCTTTTGTACAAGGTTCCTTAGATGAGACAAAATTTGACTGCTCGGTACTTGATTTGGCTAGCCTGGAGCTTATCTGACAGTGTCCCATCACGAAGGTATGCAGTAATGTCGTTCATCCATGTTAGATCGGCAGCTGCTTGACAGAAGGTTTTGGTGATCTCCATAATTGGGTTTGGTAAAAATTCCAGAGGTATACTCTTATTCGAGATGAAAACAAAAGCTAAGGCGAGGTTATCTAGAGCATTGGCTTTCTTATTCTCCTCCCTAGGGATTTAGCAAATCTTAAAGTCTTTAATCTTCATAGACATGATTTTTACCTTATCAAGATAGGTTACCATATGGAGATTTTTGGCGAGGTAATTCCTTTGAACTTGATTTACTACAAGTTGGGAATTACTAAAGGCATCTAAGGACTTTACTCCCAATTCTATTGCAACCCATAGTCCAGCGAGGAGAGCCTCATATTCAGCTTCGCTGTTCGTGACTTGGAACTCGATGATGGCGTATTCCATTTGCTCGCTTGAATGAGTTTGGAGGACACGTCTTGCACCACAACCGTGTTGATTGAATGATCCATCTATAAACAACTTCCATCTGGCGAGGTCTTCATTTGGGTTCTTTTCTCCTAGAGTTTGCACCTCGGGAGGAATCACTTCTGGCTCTAGAGCAAGGTCGTGTGTAAATTCAGCTATGAAGTCGCCCAATACTTGGGCTTTGATTGCCATCCTTGGTTGATAATTGATATGAAATTCACTTAGTTCAATAGACCATTTGAAAAGTTGCCCTAAGGTGTCAGGTCATTGGAGAATCTGTTTTAGAGGCTGATCAGTCAGTACCACAATAGGATGTGCCTAAAAATAGTGGCGACGCTTTCTGACGACGATCAGGGAGTGCATAAGAAAGCTTCTCAATTTTCAAGTACCTAGTCTCTGCTCCTATAAGGATCTTTTTGATAGAGTACACTAGTTTCTGAACCTTATCTTCCTCTCGAATAAGACTTACAATTATTGGCGAGATGAAGAGATATAAAATGAGCTCCTCACCCATGCTAGGAACTGTGAGTAAAAGTGACGACCCAAGATATTTCTTAAGCTGCTAGAATGCCATCTCAGACTCTTCCGTCCACTCAAAGCCTCTGTTATTCCTCAGAATCTTGAAGAATGGCAGGTACTTGTCTGCTGACTTGGAGACAAATCTGTTAAGAGCAGCTACTCGCCCAGTTAACTTTTGCACCTCATGTATGTTTTTGAGGATTCACCAAAGATGCATTTGGAGGGGTTCAGCATCATGCGATGCCTTCGTAAGATGCCAAATATTTTCTCTAGGTGGGCCATGTGATCAGCAGCTTTGAGACTTTTGACCAGCATGTCGTCTATGTAGACCTCCATAGTTTTTCCAATGATTTCCTTAAACATCTTTTTTATCAATCTCTAGTACATTGCCCTCGCATTTTTCAATCCAAAAGGCATGACTATGTAATTGTGTAATCCTTTCTCTATGATAAAACAAGTTTTCTCCACGTCGGGCGAATGCATCTTGATCTGTTGATACCCTGAAAATGCATCCATGAAGCTAAGGAGTTCATGTTTGAAAGTCGCATCAACGTTTAGATCAATCTTGGGCAAAGAAAAATTGTATTTTCGATAAGCCTTGTTCAGATAGGTAAAATCGACACATACTCTCCATTTTTCCCCTTTTAGGGATGACGACAACGTTGGCAAGCCAATCCGAATAGTGAGATTCCCTGATTACATTGATTTTGATAAGCTTAGTCACTTCCTCTTCTATGACTTTCAAGCATTCCGGGGTAAACTTTCTTCTCTTCTAGTGAACTAGGAAATGGCCAGGGTCAATGAACAACTTATGAACAGCGACCTGAGGATCTATTCCTGGAACATCACCCTACGACCATGCAAAAACATCATAGTTCTTCTTCAAAAACTCAACCAGAGCACTCTGCCGCTCCTCAGTCAATTCAGTCCCGGTCATAACATAGCGATCTAGGTAATCAGGATGTATGATAACTGAGGCAACTCCTTCCAGGGCTTGGTTTTCTCTATCTCTCTAGGGTCAGTGAGGGTATTTTATTCCACATCGTCTCTCAATGCTTCCATCTCGGCATCATTAATCTATAATTGCTATTAAGCACTTGATTTTGAAGAAGATTTTGCCCTAATGGCCGTGATGAAGCATTGTCTGACAACTTTCTGGTCGCCTCTCACCTCGCCCACCTCTGTTGAAGTGGGAAACTTCATTATCAGGTGATAAGTTGAGGTGATGGCCTTAATTCTGCCAACATAGGGCGACCTAGGATTGTGTTGTAGGGCGAAAGGGCAATCCACCACAATGAAATCTTGTCATACTGTTGTCTGGTGGGGCTTTATCCCTAAGATCACAGGCAACATGATCCATCCAAGTGGGTGTGTTATGTTTCCTCCAAATCTGACCAGGAAATATGAAACGGGTGAAGCCTATCTCGCCCAATCTTCATCTTGTCAAACATCGAGATGAATAAGATATCCACGAAACTCTGGTTATTAACTAAGATTCTCCGTATATTGAAATTGGTGATCGTAGTAGAGATGAGAAAAGCTTCGTTATGGGGGAGATGTAAGCCTCTCAAGTCATCGCTGATGAAGATAATAGGCTGGTGAGCTTTAGCTGCAGGCATGGAGTGGTTATATACTTCTTCTTCAGCTAGCACTTTGGGTGTGTCTTTTTCGGGACGAGCTTGAACATCCTCCTGAACTAAAACCACCATGGTCACTTGAATTTCTCCTACCGTTGGTTTGTTGTTGCCATATCTTTTATCAGGCAAGTCGGGGTGTGGGGTGATTAGCCATATATTTTTTCAAAAATCCTTTCTTGATTAAGTCGATTATCTGCTCTTTCAGCTAGAAGTAATCATCGATGTTCCCATGGTCTCTATGAAACTCACAGGACTTGTTTTTGTTTCTTCTGAGGGGGTTGGTCTTGATTTTTTTGGGTCACTTTATAAATTCTTCATTCTTAATTTCCATGAGTACCTGGGCAATGGGAGTATTGAGATGTGGTAATACCAGATCGGGTCAACGAGATTAAGTACGTGGTCATCGATCGTTGGTTCTCCTTCTAGTATCCCGATCTAACCTCTTGCTTTTCATCTCGTCCCTGTAGTCTGATCGTTTGGTGTCAGGTTTCTTCCTATTGTGATCGTCCCTTCCTCCCCTCATTCGCTTGGCCTCGGCCAACTCTTCTACTGCAATGTACTTGTCAGTCTTGCTCTGGAGTGTTGATAAGGTTACAAGAACATTCTTGGAAAGAGAGGCGATTAGAGGGCCCAAGCGAAGTCCCTCCATCATGGCCATAATCACCACCTTATCACTGGGGTCTTCCACCTCTAAGACGGCTTGGTTGAACTGCTTGACATAGTCTTTCAAGCTCTCACCTTCCTTTTGGTGAATAGTGAAGAGGTGGGAGGCATTCTTTTTTCTAGCCTCGGCAGCTCATAAATTTGGCGACAAAGAGCCTGCTAAGGTAGCTAAACGAGTCAATGGTTCCCGGAGATAGCTTTCTGAACCACAACCTCGCCGGTTCCTTTAAAGTAGTTGAGAAAGATTTGTACATCACCTCATCCGGGTATCCCTAGAGTGTCATCAGGTTCCTGTAGGAGTCCGGGTAGTCCATCGGATCTGTCTTTCCTTCATACATCTTTAGTTGAGATGGCAGCTTGAACTTGGATGAAACTCTAGTTCTCGTCACTCTTTCTTCAAATAGGGACTCGTTCTGCTTTATCAAGGCATCTACCATGACTAAAGCATTTGCACCTGTGTTAATTGTATCAATCCTAGCATCTAGGTCTCTAATATTTTGGGTGATGAATTTATCTTGGTGCTTGGGCACCTTGTCATCACGGCGAGGTGACCTTCCTCTTCTTCTTGTCTTCTCGCCCTCTATTTCGCGAGTCGGCTAGACGACTAAGATTCCGATGAAACAGGACTTATTTCTCGCCTAAAGCGTAAGCTCGATGATCAGGGCCGCTAATTTCTAGTAGAATAGGCCCGACCAGTGCTTTGGTGACTCTGGGATTCACGGTCACCTAATTGATGAGGATGAAGAGATCGACTAACTTCTGGGATAGGCGCTGTAGGTATTGGCGGTTTGTTCGTGGAGAGATGTTGTATTAGGCAAGCGTTGTTCTCATTCATAATCCTGATCTGTTCGACGATCCAATGCATCTTATAATGAAGCCCCTCAAGATATGGAGCTTGGCCAGTGTTAGCCATTGAATGAGCTCTGTTATCCAAAGGGTTGTTGGTACTTGGTCTAGATAACAAGCGGTTGCGCAGGTACATCAGTTATTGAAAATTATCATTCCCATAGGCGGTGTCAAATTGTTGTGGTAGAAATCTGGAGGCGAGCAACCAACAATCAGAATTGCTCTTTAAACTCGGTATTTGACCTCGGCAATGGCTTGGGCAACCTGTGCAGAAGAACAAACGTGACCGCCTGGGGCGAGGCCACTCAAAACCCCTCCGCGCGTGAAAATCAGAATAAGGCGAATAATCTAGACAAATAAAGTACCAGAACCCTCAAAGTGAGAATGCAAAGGGTTTTTTCATACCTCTTTATCATGGGGGAGCGGTCTTTTTATAGATGGAGAATGAAGAGCCATGCGAGGATATCACAACGAGATCCTCGGGTAGATAAGTATGGCAGGAGATCCCGTAGATATCAGATATAAAATAGGGAGATGCCATTTGAAGAACACACTGCTAATATAGGAGTCGTGGTGGAGAAGGTGTCTCATGGAGGTGGAGTCTTCAAGCAGGCGAAGTGATTAATCTCGCCCATTGGCGAGGTGGAGAACAAGTGGTAAGCTCACAGAGTTTTGGGCGATGTGAACACTAGTAGAGGCGACGAGGCGATCCTCATGGTTAATGGAGAGACGAGGTTGCCCAAGACGCTTATGTAGATTCAGTGGCGACCATAACAGTTTGCCCAAGTGATCTCTTCAGGCAATGTGTCTATCTCAGTAGGTGGCGATGTTACCCCATATCAGATTTCAACCATAGATAGTGGGGGATAGTTTGAAAGATTCAAAAGACACTATAAAAACTCCAAAGAAGACCACCTTTTAAGCGTACTCGTTAAAGTTTTACAGCATAAAAAAAATAGATAAGATATAAATGTCAAATAAAAGATACATTGCATGTATATACGAAAAGATACATTACTACAAAATGGAGAACTAATTAGAAAGTATAATGATTTTGAAAAAGTGTTGTTAGTTTGAGAGAAATGAGAAAAAAATAAATGAGTATTTTAATTTTTTTTGTGTGAATCCCACTAAACATATAATTCAATAGGTAAAAATATATATGCTCAACTTTAGAGTTTTTTTTGTTATTGAATCACAACCTATGTAGGCCCCATACATTTAAGAAAAAAGAAGTGATATTTTGGAGATAAAAAGTAATTTTTGGTGAAATCTTAGCCATTGGATTAATTCAAATGAATTTCAACTATAAATAGTGAAAAATAGTTTGGAATATTCAAAAATATTTGTATCTTATATTATAAATAAATTATTTTTTTGATGATTTTTTTAAAATTTAAATAATTTTTTTATTAAAAACTTAAAAAAAATTGTATAAAATTAAAATAAATAAATTCAATAAATCATTTAAAAAAAAAAAAAAACTGGAACTGGGCCTAATTCAGGAACCATGTGTACACATGCAATGATTCGAGTGGTAAAATAAATTTCTCTCCATAAATGTCCTTTCTTTCCTCCCCCTTCGTTCTTTCAAAAACACTGCTAAGCATAACCGAGAGTAGTGCATGGAACGACTAAGTCAATCTTATTATTTTGAAAATACACAAGTCAATATGGTCTAGTCACTGTTACGCAACTTAATTGATCGAAAACAAAGTGTGCGCATGGAAAATTTTCTTTTAATACCCCCTTCATTTCCTCCCCTTCCATCCTCACTACAAAACGTAACATCATTTTAAAAAAAAATTAAGTAATTAAAGAAGATATCGACTCCTCATTCGTGTTTTCACCAATTGAATGGTAATACATTGTATACCATTGATCTTTAATAATGGGTCGGGTTTACTTTGCTCCGACCAGACATCGAGTTTGCAAGTACTCCGTAGAAGACATATATGAGCTTCTAATTTACGAAAAAACCATCAAAAGACACAATTCGTGAACAAGACTAGATCCGGGGTTAATATTGTTCTAAAAAAGTTAAATTTTAAAATTATTAGGTTGTTTTTGAATTAAGTATTTAATAACAATAAAAAAAATTATTCAAATTTAATCTTTTCAATTCTTTCAACGAATCCCTTTCACAAATGGTTAATTCAAACACAGCCTTGGTTGTGACATGACCCGTGGGTGGGCACGGTTGGTTTTGGTCTAATCCTTTTCTTCAAACGCTACCTACCCCTTTTCAACACCTACTTTTT
>BRYE01000005.1:9126036-9131036 GCA_030159115.1 Actinidia arguta var. hypoleuca | reverse complement strand
TGATTCTAAAACTAATGCGTATTGATCAGGGACGAACATAGTATTTTATTTTTGCATAGACAAATTATGTTAATACAAAACACAGAATTTATAATTTAAGTATGAAATATAATATTAATTTTACTTTTGGGATGATAAAGCTATATATTTAAAAAATATTAGTAATTAATACTACTATAAAATTATTTTTTTAAAAAAAAAATTTGGCATCGTGATTTTTACGGTACGACTTTGTTTCGATTTTATTTCACAATTTGCTCTACTTTTCTTTAAATACGTTAATTTTTTTGTTTGTCTTCATCAAACAAAGTTACAAAAATGCCCTTCTATTTATGTTAATTTCTTGGTTTACTCTTGCCCTAATATTGTCTTAAGTCTTAACAACATGGTCTTATGTAATTCGTCTACTGAAGAGAATAAAAGGAGTGTATTCGGAGAGTTCTTACAAAATTATTATTCACATTAATTTTATTCTATGATTAATAATATTTTTACGATTATTAAATGTCATAATACAAGATTGGTTGCTTTCAACAAGCACTTCCAGTGAGTCCTATAAAATTCAGATTTTTTTTTAAAACTTTAGAATCAAAGTCGCCCCTAATGACCCCATCGGTCTATTCGGGCAAATGTTATAATACAACTTTATTTGGATTTTACTATATAATATCAAAGAAAAACAGATAATAATAATTTTTGCACTCTACTTTTCTTTAATTACGTCATCAAACAAAGTTACAAAAATTCCCTTCTATTTATATTATTTTTTGGTTTAATTACTTTTTCTCTAATATTGTCTTAACAACATAGAAGGTTTTTTTTTGTAATTCCGTCTACTGAAGAGAATATAAGGAGTGTATTCGGAAAAAAGTGAAGTGCGTGCAAAAATTATTTTCTAAAACAATTATCACATTAATTTTCTGCCATGATTAATAATCATATTACAATTATTAATGTCATAATACAAGATTGTTACCTTTCATAGAGCAGTACAAGAGAGCCCTACACGGACACTGCATTGACTATGAGTCAATTAGGTATTAGCTGCAAGCTGCTTTTCACCCCTCCCCTGACAAGGGGAAAAATTGTCCTCTTATGTATTTATTATATTACCCCCATCCCACCAAACCCCCCACTCACCTCTCTCTCTTCGGTTTTTTGTAAATTTTTTTTAGTTTTTTTAGTTTTTTTTTCCAATTTTGTGTATTTTATTTATTAGTTTTTTATTAGTTTTTTTTCATTATTTTTTTTATAATTATAATATTTTATTTATTTTGTAATTCTCTCTCGCTCAGTTTGTTTTTTATTTTTTTATTTTTGCATATTTTTTTAGTTTTGTTTATTATTTTTTTTTTGTAATTTTTTTTCATTAGTTTGTCAGGGGGCAAGAAAAAAAAATTATCTTTATTAAGAACGTATGATCTCTGAAGGTTGAAAGAGGGCTGCTTTTCGCACACCCTCTAACACAAAACACCTCCGACCCCACACTCAAATTTACCTTTGTGCCCCTGAAGTTCCCTCTCCTTCTCCTTCCCCCAACCCCTCCCCCCCTCCACAATTTTTTTTCAGATTTTTTTTTTAGTTTAATTATTTTTTTTATCAGTTTTTTTTATGAAATTATTTTTTTTATCAGTTTTATTTTTTTTTTGGAATCTTTTTGTTTTTAGTAATTTTTTTGTTAAATTAATTTTTTTTTAAATTTATCGGGCCCTTTCTTGCTATAGGGGTTAGAAAATGTAAAAAAATATTTATTGAATATTTTTTTTTACAAATGACGAGAAAAATAAAAATAAAAGTAACTAAAAAAATTTTTAAAAAAAAATAATTCAAATTGGGCTTTAAACCTATTTAGAGTAAGAAAAAAATTAAAATAATTCTCACTTTTAATTTAAATGGTCGAGGAGGTTCTGACATGTATCAAAAATTAATAAAAATTATAATAAAAAATCAATAAAAGAAAAGAAACAAAACTACATAAAAATAAAAAAAAACGCAAATAAAATATTAAAAACATATAATAAAAATAAATATTTATCTAAAAATAAAAATAAAGCTGATAAATAAAAAAATAAATTTCATAAATAAAAACAACTGATAAAAAAATTAAAAACAAATAAACAAAACTAAAAAATAAATAAAGGAAAGGGGAGGGGAGGGAATAAAGGGTGGGGGAAGAAGGGTAATTCGCCGGGGGGACAAGGGGGGCGCAGTGTCAGAGGGGGCGTGAAAAGAAATTTTCTACAACTAATTAGGCTGCATGTCAATTCATTAATTAATAGCCGAAAAGTAACTTTTATTCGTAGTTGTAATAAAGATTGTCATAGAGTGACAAAACTATATGACGTAGACTCAGGATGTGTTTGGATTAACGATTTAGTATAAGAAAAGTACAAAAAAGTTAGGTGATTTAACAATTTAAATTTACATTGAACTATTATGTCGAACTTTTTTCTTTTCTTTTCTTTTCTTTTCTTTTCTCTCTCCAAATTCTTTTTTACATCCTTGATCTAAATGCAACATTAGGGTATTGCGGGTGTTTCGTGTGAAAATGTATCTCTCTAGGTATATAGATTCACCTCATTTTTATATCGAAGGTTATCGCAATATATTTTTTACTTGCGTATTTTATTTTATTTTATTTTAGAACAAAATGGTAGCATTTTATGCATAAATAGTGTACGAGTATTATTTTTAGTCACCTACTAATTTTATAAACTCGACTCCTTAAATATATTTGATGGGTGCAAGTCCAACTAAACACGTATCACATATTCTTATTCAAATGTCGAATGGAAATGTGTATCTAATAAAGTTGCGAGAATCAATGTAATGTTGAACCCTAAAAGCTCATGGCTTAAAGTAGAAGAGTAGGTGAAAATAGTGCATTAAATGTAACATCAACACTAAGATATCTCATTCAACCCTTTAGAACCTATTTAATATGTGAAAATGATAATACATAATCATGGGAAATCGTCAACAAGTCATCTTCAAAGAACATTACAGATATATAATGCTAACCTTCTCATCGCTAATTTTCCTCATTATTCCTTTTCATGTGTTATTTGCAGCCACGTGACTGAGAAATTATGAAAGCTTCATATTTTCAACATTATCATTAATGATGCCGCAAAATTTTAATCTTGGCGAGACGAATATATATATTATACACAGAATAATACACAGACTTTGTACATAATTTCAAACCTGATACTGGAAACCTATATGATTTCATAATATTAGTAATAAACACTACTGTAAATTAGGATTTTTTCAAAAACTTTAGGTAGTTGGAAGGGGAAAAAATATACAATGACAGAATATGGTCTTGCTAGAGCAGGGGCTTCCGCCGAGCCATTGCTATGAAGCAAGCTCGGTGACTATCTGCGCTGGAGTTCGGTACAGACACTATCAAAGACATGCCATGTCCGAGCTAAGATTGCCACTACTCCCAAGCTGTCGCTACTTAGTAAGCTCGGTAGAGTAACCGAGCCAGAGCTTGGATAGAGGGCAACGACCGACGGTGATCCCTAGGGATGTCAGGAGATAGAAGGTAACTTGCATATCGCAATTTTTTCTAACAACCCACATACCTAGGTGGAGACATTGGCGGCATGATAACAGGCTACTAGTCAGGCCCTAGGAGCATGGCTGAGTCAGTCACTTACTCATTAACACTGAGTCCGCACCGAGCTGCAGTCTGTTCGGTGACAAGACAGCTAACGCGTCAAGACAAGCGCCGAGCTGTGCCATTAAAGTCAGTCTTTCTTTATTTCAAAGGTACGCACATTTTAGCTAAGAGAACACATACTCTCTCTCTCTCTCTCTCTCTCTCTACATAACTTGACTGTCGGAGAACCGTTTCTCGAAAACAACTCTGACGGCTAATCTCACTGTTTCGGTGTTGCAACCAGGACACTACTGGATGATAGATTAAAGCTACCTACGCCATCGTAAAACCACTGCGAATGCCTATTCTCGATTTTATTCTTCTCATTTTTCAAACACATAACCCCACAGTAATTGTCCCTGTCAACCACCCATCCCTGTGTTGCCATGCAAATTATTAATTTCTTGCATGATGGGACGGGCAAAAGAAATCCATAATGGACCTGTGGCCTCACCTTCACAATTTCTTTCCTATGACACCAATTATTGAAAGCAACTTGTCCTCGGTAGCAATTGGTGCTTTCCATGGTAGCAATTGGTGCTAAGTGTTACGCCTAGTGCCCTTAAAAAATCCCAATTCTTCCCCATCCTTTGTCGAGAATATCAATCGTAAAGTCAGTCAGATGATGAATGTATAATTTGTGGAATTATGATTCTCTTAATTTCATCTCATCAATCGAGAGGGAGTTTTTCACAACACAAAAAAGTGAAAATTACCAAATATTTGTTGAAAAATATTGTTCAAAAAAACCCTGAAAATTTTCTCATTCTCAAGCGAATGGTGTAAAATCATATGGTCCTGTAGGGAAATTAGTTTTGATAATAGGACTGGGCCTTAAATTCCCCAAACCAAAAATCATGAACACAGTCTAGCCCGAAAATTACCACCATTCTCTCAGGCCCAAATAGATGACAAGCATTTCGATTACGCTTAGTCCGGCCCACTTTAAATTGCTCCATGCAAGGCTCTTGGCATTAAGCTGAGATCCATGATCAATGACTACGATGGAGCCATGTCAATGCATAGTGATTTTATAGAAAATAACTTATAAATAAAATTATAAAAAACTCATCTGGAACATGTGACGGTAAAAATTTTGAAATTACGAGCCACGTGATCAATTTGTCTTTCTGTTTGAAACGAAAAAATTATATAATGACATCTTTCTGCAACGAGAATTCTGTTCAAAAATCATGTTGTATTGTTATTCTTATTTTAATTAAAACTCATTGTCACATAGTAGCTTCTAGTCGTTTGATTTTGATTTTGATGATGTATTGCAACTATATACAATGAAAATTTGACTTCCACAAGCCACGTTATCCCTTGA
>BRYE01000005.1:9098536-9113536 GCA_030159115.1 Actinidia arguta var. hypoleuca | reverse complement strand
TCCAAAGACTTTGAAAGATAGTATTTAAGACCAGCTTGAGGCTATGGCTGTAAAAGACTCATCATCAGGTGCGATGATCAAGTTGAAGGCTTCATATTATGATTTTTTTTTTATGATCCAGTTTCAGGTTTGCGTCTGACTAATTTAGAGATAACACCCCCAGCTCCTCAGTGTTATTATCAGGTAATCCGCGGGATGTGTCTGGATGACCAGAGTTTGAAGTCAGATCGACTGATATCACCACCAATATCCTACGCTAGAAAAAAGCAAATTTATGTTCCTCAAGATTCGAACCCACGCTGATGGCCTCCAGCATGATTTTATGGCCCCCTCCTTTGCCATCCAATTGTGCCTCTAAGGGCTTCGAATTATGATATTTGAAATCATGGATGGAAGATCTGTTGTATTGGTTTGTTGCAACTATAGAGTGAACAATGATACGCATATAAAAATCTATTTTTGTGCTTTGTAGTAAGAGGCAATGTATGTACCTTTTTTTATTATTACTTTTTTGAAAAAGAAAGAAGCAGATGGAAAGGAAATGAATTGGAATCTTTGAAGTGTTCCTAGCTATTGATTGGTATGGTTTGTACTTGAAACAAAAGGACATTTATAGAATTGGAGCTTGGTGTTTTCTAGAGAAAACTATTGGTAGTTTTTAATTAGGCAAGAAAATAATTATGCAAAAAATCTTCACACAAACAATTTAGAAAAACAATTTTCATGTTAAAAATTTGTTGTATGAAATTATATTACTTGTTGCCGTGGCTTATTATGATGACTAGGCATTATACTCACTTTCATTGCGTTAGAAGTTATTTTACTCATTCACCTACCATAATAGTTAGGCAATTTTTAAAAATATCACTCCTACGTTATTCTAAATGTTTTTAATTGTTTTTTGTGTGCCAATTAAATATTTCTTTTATAAATCATTTTCCAATTAATCCAGGCATGAACATGACTCATACCACCTGTAACTGGTAGGGATTGCTTTACTAATTCACTTTAATTTTTTTTTTTTCTGTCTTCTTAAATTCAATACTTGAGTGGAATATAATATGTATATTCTTTCCCTTGAGATGTATGAAACCGAAGTGATTTCACTCTTGAAGAAACAACCAACTGATTATGAGTCAAGAGGAATTTTTTTTCCATATAAATTAGAAAAAAAGTATATAAATTGAAAAATCTTTGCTCCACTAACAAAAAAGTGATCCTATTAATTATTTTATCATTTTTTTATAGCTCGGTATCCGATCTACTAGACTAAATAATTATTTGTGGCTCACCCCACTCTCGTACAATTCTTATACTAAGTCAACAGATTTTTAGGCTTTAATCAAATGAAAAGTCCCAATTTTAGCAACCCTATGCCCCCATCATTCGCTAATCAGCCACTGCCGGTGTTTACGTTCGATTTTCTCTCTTTTTTCACGACCTCACATAACTCTATTCAAGAGAGTGCACGTTCTATACACGGTTACCCATTACAAACTATATTTGTCCCTTTTTGTTTTGATTTTGATTGCAAACAGAAAATCTTAAAAATAAAATCCTTCTCTATGGTATCAAATCAATAATATTGAGTACAAACAACATGAATTCAGATATGTATACACTAATATAGTTCTTAATAAGTGATCCCTAGTTCATTTTCTCTACATTATTGATGGCTTTTTTTAACCTTGTACACTAATGGTTTTCCGTTTTTTCTTGAGCGATAAGTTGTCAAATAGCTTTTTGTAAATACTATGCCCAAGTTGTTCTTAAAGGTTATATAAAGATTTCTTTAGAAACCTCACTTTTTCTAAGATCAAATAAGTTTAAAAGACTTAATTAAGTGACCATTTTAAATTGTTGCCAAACACTATCACTCAGTTTTAAAAATCTGAATAGGAGTTGGTAGAATTCTCAAGATGATCACTTTATTTTTGTTGTCCACATTTCCCTTTTATCCAAATTTATACTTGTGGCTAGAGGTGTATATTGACCGGGATCGGGCCAGTCCAATCTAATTTGGTCACGAGTCTGGACAAATTCGGTCCGAACTAGATTATGTCTGTGTAGATGGCTGGTCGTGTTTGATCCAGGTCAAAATTCAATAGTCCTATTTAATTTTGCCCGTGTTATCAGCCTGAATCAGCCCAATATTTTTTTTATTTTTTGGACTTTTTTTTCGGCAGCCTGGGTCAGTGTTGGTCAGATTTTTTTTGGATTTTCGGTTGGGCTGGGGTGATGAGTCAGGTTTCGGGCTCAGACTGATTCGGCTACGCTAGGGGGGCAAACTTTGCCGAGAGTGTCCAACCCGAATCTAGTTAGAGGCGAGTTTCGGACCGACCCAACCCGTGTCAATTCTTGACGGACTCACAGGGGCCGCCCCAATTTGGAGCACTACTTGTGGCTTATAGAGAGAATGGTTCCAAAGGCGTAGATGATGGATTGAAGTGTAGAGAGAAACCTTAAGTAGAGAGGGCAAAATCGACAATCAGAGCCCACATCCTGGAGTATTATGAGATTCTGAAATATATATCACTGTCACTCTGCAACTTCCCAGTCGTTTCCACTGTAATTGAGTCTCCAAAAATACATTCTAAAATAATAAAATTAAAGAGTTTCGAAAATTTTGAAAATTTCACAAGTCATTTCTTCTGGGGTAAATTACACTGTGCGTTTGATTGAGATTACACTGTCGTCCCCTGAATTCCTTGAAATATCACTGGCACCCACACCAGATAACAGTGTTAAATAATATTGAAAGTTACCGTAATGCCTTCCCCTCTCGCGTCTCACCACACCGCCCTTTTAAGTCCTCTTTGTCAACCCACTTTACCACCACCATGGCAGTTCCTCCCCCCTCACACCACCGCCCCCGACCTCATCACCCATATCTCCACCATTCTACCACCCCACAAAACTATTGTCACCCATCCCAACCACTGTGAGTCACCACCTAACAACAATGGCTGTTCGAAGCCACTCCCACCTCTATCCGACCATCATACCATTGACAACCGCCTTCAGCAGCCCACAATCACCATGAGTCACCACTCTAACCTCTCTATACCCCCCTCTTTTCATCCACACCCAAGCTCTGAAACATTTACCACTAATGCTACCCACCGCCACCAACCAAATCCTAACCATCCAAACAACTACCAGCAATTTATCAACGTGTTTTTCCCATTGACATCCAATTTTTTTGTCCAACGATCAAAACAGTGTTATTAATGCAAAACCGTAGCAGCCTGATTTTTATGCTCAACAGATGATGAACTGGATTTGCTATCCAAAATCCTAGAATTATGTAAATTTTGCTAGAAGAAATTGTATTATCTAAACCAAGTTCGGGAGTTAATGGATTATGTGAGCTTTCCGATCGTTTTTCAATGGAGCTCAAGTACGTAAAAGAATGAAATGGCCTGCAAGCATGGCATGGTGTGGCGTCCGATGTTGCAATAATGATGTATATGAAGGATCATCACCACATCTTGTTTTTCAAAATTTAAAATTCGATTAAAATCGACCATGAAATTTAATTTTTTGTCTAATCTTTTGCTCATTATTACAAAATAAAGGGCATGGCATGACTACATCAATATATTGCACTCCTTTAAATTAAAAGGAAAACCAAATGCACTGTATTTAAGGTACTTTTACACCTATATTATTAACAACTGTGGAAACAAAAAAAAAAGCAAGAACAATGGAGATCAACAATACTCAATAATGGAGATCACCACTATCAAATCATCTTTTCACATGATAGTACGTACTGACAAATGACTGAATGTGAACCCTTCTCATTTTTTTTGACCGGCAAAAAGTAATATTTTGTTAATAAAAGTAAAACATTACAAAAGAAATATGGTAGCTAGATCCAGATCTATAATTCGAGGGGAGGAGGAAGGGTTTGAATCATTGAATGGGGTGGTGCGGAAGCTGACGTGACAACAATGGTGGTCGGTCGTGGTTGAGGTGAGATAAGATTAGGGTTTAAGATCGAGGGTAAAAGATGGGGATAATTTTGGAATATTACATGTGTACTGGGAACAAATTTAAAGCCCTAAAACCAAGATGAAGTGCTCTAAGATGCTTTTGGTTTGCATATTAAGAAGCTCCCAAACTGCATGTATTTTTTTTTTTTGATCGGTAAAAAAAAAATTATTAACTAGAAATAGATTTACAACGAGATAATAATAAGAAATTAGGAAAAAGCCCCATTCCGAAGAGTGTATTCTCAACTTGGAGCGCACATACAAGCCAATCATATGCTACTAAATCGAAAAAAGAGAAAAAAATAAGTTAGCAAGATGCCAACATAAATACCAAAATACAACCAAAGCATAAATACACCACTCCAATTTTGCATCCCCAACAGAAGTTCAGCAGTAGCAGAAATGCAGCTTGCCAGATCAGTACATATGCATCCCACCAAAAGCACCCCAAACTTACAGCAACAACATAACAGAAACAGCAGCACCAACCTGCCATCCTTCAACAGGACTCCACAATACTCCTGGTTCTTACAGCAAGATCAGAGATCGAATATGAGCACTTATCCCCCTGATGCACCTTCACCCAAAAAGCAACTTTATGCTTAATCAACTGCAATGTTTCATCCCAATTTGGAGCAAAATTCTGAAATAAGCATTTGTTTCTCTAATTCCAAACTGACCAGAGGATGGCCAAGAGATATGCTTCCCATAACCATTTCCTCAGTTTCCTGAACTTCCAGCCCTGCCACCACTGCACTAGTTGATGAATAGAACCAGGTGTAGCCCAAACCTAACCCCACCAGCTCATTCATTCACACCATATTTTCTCGACTGAGGAACATTGAATGAGAATAGGGTTAGCAGATTCGATCACCACCCCACAAAATACACACTGCCCATTACTTTAAGGGTCCAAACAACCCACCCTCATAAGGAGATCAGCTGTTTTTATTTCCCCCAAATATGCCAACCAACCGAAGCACTGCGCACTTGGTGGGGCTGCATTTCTCCAAACTATATCCAGAGACTCTGGGTTTTGGAGAGAAGCAACTTCCCACTGATTATAAAGAGATCTTACCTAGAAATTGTAAGAGAGATCATAAATCCAGAGCAGGCCACCCTTCCTGTTTTGATTCAATGGTAGATCATTTCTTAGAGTATTAAGAAGTCTACTTACCTCGCCCTCTTCCCAACTAAATAGGTTTCTTCTGAATCCTCTCCTCGAGTTTTCTGCATCCAGACTCATAGATAACATCTCCTTCAAAGAAGCCTTCTTGTTAGCTACAAGATTGAACAATCTAGGGAACTGAAACTTGAAAGAGGCATCCCTCCCCAACTGATCCTCCCAGAATGAGATACAATTACCCTCCCCAATTGAAATCTTTGAATCATTTTGGAAAATTGAGCATAACTCACGATTTATCAGTCTTACTGAACTGATATCCTTCCACACTTTTGAGCACCCCCCATTTACCTCCCTATTTGGAACCCATTGAGAATCCATATAACCATATTTTGCAGTGATAACACTTCTCCACAATGCCCCTCTCTCAACCCCATATCTTCACCACCACTTCAACAGTAAACAATCATTCATCACTTTAATTTTCCTAATATTCAAACCACCAAATTCTTTGCTGCAAGAAACTTTTCCCCATCTTACCAAATGTAGCTTTCTTTTTGTTTCACAACCACCCCAAAGAAATCTTGACTTGATCATATCAATCTCCTTAGTAACTCCTGGAATCTTAAACAAAGAAAGGTAATATATGGGCAAACCATTAAGCACTGATTCGGTTAAAGTCACTCTTCCCCCCGGTGACAGATACCTCGTTTTCCGAGATGCCAGCCTTGCCCTCTGTCTAATATAGGACTTTAGACCAGGATTTCCCCTAAAGGTAATCCTAAATACTCAATTGGAAGTGGTTTTGCTTCACACTCGAGAATGTAGGCAAAATTCTTCCCACAATCTCTGTCAATACCCACTCCAGAAAGTATGCTTTTGCTGTAATTGATCTTTAACCCAGACATAACGTAAAAACATCTCAAAATTCTCTTTATATTTTCAATTTCTATTGAGCCTGCTTCACAGAAAACTAAAGTATCATCAGCAATTGCAGGTGTGTAATCCTGGGGCCATCACCTCTGAACTTAAACCCCTTATTAATCCCAGCTCAGTTGCTCTATTGAACATCCCTCCGCAGCAAGAATAAATAGAAAAGGGGACAAAGGATCCCCGTCTTATGCCCTTAGAAGAAGAGAATAACTCGGTAGGGGAACCATTAATGAGCACAGAAAAATCTGCATCAGTGAATCATTCCTTCATCCATTTGATCTATAATTCAGGAAATCAAACCTCTGCATCATCCCCAGGAGGTAATTCAATTAATGTTGCCATAGGACTTCTCAAAATCAAGCTTGAAAATACTACCCTTCCTTTTCTTCTTCTTCTTCCAATCTTCCACAATTTCATTTGCTATATGTACACCATCTTGAATATTTCTGCCTCCCATAAAAGCTGATTGAACCTTTCCCACCAGATCCAGAATCACTTTCTTCAATCTTGCAGTGACAACTTTGGCCAAAATCTAGACTTATGGGCCTGGAATCAAAGTCACGAAGGTATTATTCAAACTTCTAACCAGTCTAGCATTCAGATAGAATTCATTAAAGAACTTCATAAGATAAGATTTCATAAACTTCCACCCCTTTCTAAACAACTTCATTTTCTATTTTGATAATTAACCGAAGCCCGGAATTCCCTTGTCAACAAATATAAAAAAAAAAAAAAAATGAAAACCCCATGAGATCATTTATACACAACTTTCATGAAGGATATGAAGGATCATCACCACGTCTTGTTGTTCAAAATTCGATTAGAATCGACCACAAAATAAATTTAATTTTTTGCCTAAACCTTTTACGCATTATGACAAATAAAAGGCATGGCATGACTTCATCAATACATTGCACTCCTTTTTTTAAAAGAAAAAACAAAAAACAAAATGCACCGTATTTAAGGTACTTCTGCAACTAAATTATTAAACCGTGGAAACAAAATAAAGGCAAGAACAATGGAGATCAACAATAATCTACCCGAAGATTTACATGTTGAAATTCTATCGAGGTTATCAGTTACATCTCTTCTTCGATTCAAGTGCGTTTGCAAGGCATGGTACGATTTGATTAAAAACCCTACTTTCATTAACCGGCATCTCCAACTTGGTCAGACCGCTAATTTTGTTCACAAGAACAGCGGTCTCCTCATTCTCCGAAAAGACAACGATACCCAACGATATTTTTCTTCATTACTATCTAGAAAAACACTTAGTGTGTGCACAGAAATAGAATTGCGCCACGCACAGTATGCGCAAGTAGTGGGCTCTTGTAACGGCATGGTTTGTATCTCTGATTTTTACGCCATGATCCATTTATTGAACCCAGCAACTAGACAACTCAAGTGCCTCTGGATGCCCCGTTATGTAAATGGTCTACGGCATGTGAAATACATATCGTGTGACGTGGCATTTGGGTTCGATCCCAGAACCGATGACTACAAGGTGGTGAGAATTGTTCATGTAATCGATCAAATTAGCTACCGAAACCTTCCTGACGTGGTTCAAATATTCACGCTAAAAGGCAAATCATGGAGAGAAACCGAGCTTGTTCTACCAGTTGCGATCGCTAAAACTCATTGGCACAGCACATACGCAAATGGAGTCTGTAGTTGGCTTGCCCGAAACTCAAAAAGCTACGTGATCCTTTCATTTGACATGAGCGAGGAAGTATTTAAAACAATTGATCCACATTTGCCGGATTTTTTGTTTGAAAAACACCTCGTTGATCTAGTATTGTTAAAAGAATCGTTCGCTTTAATTCGTTACCCGGAAATGAATTTCAGGGCAGTGAGGAACCCAACGCACTTCGAATTGTGGGTGATGGATCAATCCAGCGTCGAAAAGCCGTGGGTTAAACAAGTCACGTTTGGAGAGATTACAAAAGTTGCGAGGCCTTTGGCAATTTGGAAAAATGAGAAGCTGCTTCTGGGAAGCACTGAAGGAGATATCCTCTTCTGTGACCTTGGGACGCAAGAAATTGAAATTCATCGATTTTATGGAGTTGCACACGACATGTTTGTTGGGATATACAATGAAACCCTTGTTTCAATATAATATAGCATTGGGAAAATTTTACTGAACTCTTTCCAATAAATAAGGCTATCTTTTCGTATAGTTTCTAAAATAGTATTGATTTTTTTTACTTTTAAAGTTATTATCAAGATTTCCTATTTGAGTTAATTTTTTGACTAAATGACAAGATTACCTTTGTATTTAGGTAGATTAATTTTTTTTCTCAATACACTAAATAAAAAAGGATTAATTTCATGTACATCTCACGAGGTTTCTAACAAATATAGGGTCCTACTCTGTAGTTTCTAAAATTTCAATGTTCTCCCTTACTTTTTCTAAAATTATCCAAATTCCCCCTTGTAGCCAGAACAGGCCACACGGTTTTTGGATGTAAATTACATAGCTAACCTTTTGTAAAATATCTACTTAAGGGTTATGTTATTATTTTGGGCTATTTTATAAAATTGCTTAACTACTTTTTGTTCATATTAATGTTGACATGCATAAAATTGAAAATTTTCATTTCTATTTTTAAAGTCATGTTTCCTTCTTGTTGTTACGATTTAGGCCCGTTTATTCCTTTCTCTATTTTTTTTGTGAGTTGCTTTTACTTTCGAATTTTTGTTTTTAATAAAAAAATTTCACTAACTGATCAAAAATTTATATTTTGTCGGTTTCTATTGACGAGAAAAGTTTGAAAAAGACAAAAAAAAAAATTATTCGAAAGATTAACTATTTTTTTTGTCTTTAGTAAACTTTTTTTAAAATTAATATTTTTTTATATTTTTATAATTCTCTCGTCAATAAGAACCAACAAAGTATAAGTTTGTACAAAAATTATTAAAAAAAAATGACTCAAAAACAAAAGCAACTAAAAAATATAAACAAAACTATGTCAAATTGGCGATTAATCAGAATGGGCATTTTCCTAGATGGTAAGTTAAGAACCAAATACTTCTTAAGGTTCTCGTTACTTCAAATTATTTTAAGTAATGCCATTTGGGGTATTTTTTTTTAATGTTTTTTAATTGTTTTTTTATTTTTAGTATACTTTTTTTTTTGTCGTTTGATTAAAATTTTATGCTTTTTTGTTTTATCTTGACAATAATAGTCTAAAAATATTTAAAAAAATTATCTAATTTAAAAAGCATCCACTAAAGACAAAAAAAATATTTTTATCCCCCCAAAAATATTCTCTTTGGTGTTATCTTTGATCTCTTGCTCAACCTCAATCTTTCTACAGTTTATATATATATACACACACACATGCATGTATATTTAATTATTTACACTCCATGACTTTGTAGAGGTGATAGCCAAAAAGAGTGAAATGATAGATTTAGGCCAGCAAAAGTTCATCTAATTTTGTCAATTTTTTGGCAAAAAAATAAATTAAATTTTACTATTTATTATTTTGAACATTGATCACTATTCGAAACAGTAAAATTTAACTGTAACAAATAGTAAAACGCCATTGTTCTAGGTTCTCTAGTAACTATCCAGAAATGTAGTCGTTCGGCCATCGAAAAGTCCCTAGCCGGCCGCCAGCAACTGGTGACTTGCGGCAATAGTCTAGGTGCAGTTGGGATGTAGAAAAGAATTATGGCAATAGTGTACAAAGAAACATGGGGTGTAAATTTTTTTTTTTTATGGATGTACAAAGTAACAGAGGGTATTTTTGTCCATTTTGGCTAAATAGATTTTAACTTTAAAATTTTTTTAGATGAACTAATTGAGCTAAAAAAAGTGCTCCATGGAGATATGGTCAAACGCCCTCCCCTCAAAATAAATAAATAAATAAATTAAGATGTTATTTGGGTTGGTATATATATATATAAATGTAGTTGGGGGGCATTTTTGGTACCTTTGAACCTTGAATACGATGACATCTGTCTTAGTCATCAATTTCCTTTAGGTTTGAACCGTTGGGTAACAGAAGTGGGAATTTCGGAAATGTCAGTAATAATAGGGGAGGTAGTACAATTTTAGAAACTATAGGGTAGGTCTCTACATTTGTCAGAAACCTCAGGGAAGGTAAATGAAATTAACTCTAAAAAAAATAAGTATTGGCTTTTCTTTCTTTTTTTAAATTTGATAACAAAATTTATTTTTTAAGTATGTGTAGATTAGGAACACCTAAAAAGTAAAAAATATTTAGATCATTTTAAAAAAAATATATCTTATTGATAACAAAGTTCTATTTTTTAAATACATTTTTACTAGGAGTACTTAAAAAGTAAACAATTTAACTTAATTTTTTTTACTTATTGATAAAAAATAAAAATTGGTTAGTTTACAAATATATGGTGTTTTGAGAAAATAAATAAATATTTATTTAATTAAAGTACTTTAATATTGGTGGTACTGGTAGTTGTTTGGATGGTTAGATTTTGGTTGGTGGTGGTGGGTAGCATTAGTGGTAGATGTTTCAGAGCTTGGGTGTGGATGAAAAGAGAGGGGGTATAGAGAGGTGAGAGTGGTGACTCAAGGTGATAGTTGGTTGCTAATGGCGGTTGTCAATGATATGATGGTCGGATAGAGGTGGGAGTGGCTTCAGGCGGCCATTGTTAATTTGTTGTTAGGTGGTGGTGACTCACGGTGGCCATGGATGGAGGCTCCTTTGAAACATCTACCACTAATGCTACCACAATCAAAAACTTCATTTTCTCTCTCTCTCCCAATTAGTGCCGTAAACACAAGATATTTTAGAATTGGAAGTTTTGTAGGGTTCCTAGCTATTGGTTGGTATGGCTTGTACTTGAAACGAAAGGAAATTTATAGAATTGGAGCTTGGTGGTTTCTAGAGAAAACTATGGGTAGTTTTTACTTGGGCAAGAAAATAATTATGTAAAAAATCTTCACACAAACATTTTACAAAAATAATTCTCATGTTAAAAATTTATTGTACGAAATTATATTATTTGAGTGGAATATAATACATATATTCTTTTCCTTGAGATATATGAAACCGAAGTGATTTCACTCTTGAAGAAACAGGTAACTGATTATGAGTCAAGATGCTTTTTTCATAAATTAGAAAAAAGTATATAAATTGAAAAATCTCTGCTCCACTAACAAAAAGTGATCCTATAAATGGTTTG
Organism: Actinidia arguta var. hypoleuca; assembly: GCA_030159115.1. NCBI lineage: Eukaryota > Viridiplantae > Streptophyta > Magnoliopsida > Ericales > Actinidiaceae > Actinidia > Actinidia arguta. Next base: position 9,102,307 of record BRYE01000005.1, on the reverse strand, counting down.
GAGTCAGAACCATCAATAAGAAAATTACATTTTGCCCCTTTAAGTATTGATTCGGTTTTCGCTTTAGCCCTTAAAACAAATAATATTGTCACATTGACCCTTAAATTATTATTTTTTCTCAATTAGAATCAATCCTCTAATTCCGTTCATATTGTCAACGGAATATGACACATGGTGCCATGCTAGTGCCACATACCCACCACCAAACCCAAGATCCAAGATCCAAATCTAAACCTTTGATAATACTTCCCCCGCCCCACCGCTGACCACCCTCCACTGCCGATCAATCTAGACCCCACCCCACCCCACCCCACCCTTCCCTTCCCTTCCCTTCCCTTCACAAAAGCTACCCATTCTATCAACCCATCAACCATAACCACACTAAAGTAGACTTGCGTCCCCCCAACTGGTTTGACCCGTACTAAGATTTACAAGTTGTTAGCGTCTCCGTGGTCACTAGCTGCCACTGCTTCCACCACCTTGCATATTGGTAAGATCGACTTCTAGCCCTCTAGGCTTCTTTCTTGCTATCGTATGCATTTAGTCGTTTCTTTCATTTAGAGTTTGTTCAAGTAGAGTACATCCTCAAGAGAGTATGTGGAAGCAGTTTAAGCCCTTTCCAAGTTCATGAATTCTCATATTGCTACCTAGAAGTGGGACAATTTTGTGAAGAAGAATTGAGTGAATTCGTATAGGTTATTTCTTGGTCTCATTCAGAATTATTCATGGTTAGAGTTTCTTGTTTAGGTTGTCCATAGGTTATAATTTCTTTAGGATTGGTTTGGGGTAATAGTATTTTGGGTTTTTTTCGTCCATTGGCTCGAGTTTTTTGTGTTTAGTGAATTTTGTTTAATATTTGATCAAAATTTTATACTTTTTCAGTTCAAAGGAGTCCGAAAATATAAAAATATTCATCTAATTTCGAGAAAAAATCACTAAAAGATGAAATACATTTTTTTTATCCCTAAAAAGCCATCTAAAATTATTTTTTTCATTTTTAATGAGTTTTTTTTCAAAGTAGATAATTTTTTTTTTCATTTTATGACTCCTCTCTTCAAGAGAAACCGAAAAAATATAAAATCAAAAGGCGAAAAAAGTTTACTAAAGATAAAAAAAAAACTTGTCATCCAAGTAGCTAAAATACCCATTACCCAACAAAGAACTTTAATATACTATGAACTGAATATAATAATGATTTTTTTTAATTTTTATTGCAGGTAATAAAGGGAACATAGGGGGCATGGGGATTTTAATTTTTTCTAATTGGGGGTCTATTTTCAAAAGTTTTGACATACGATGCACAAACGATAATTTAGGGAATATACAGAACTTAGTGAAACAAAAATTCATCTACTGTTTGTTTGTGTTATATAATGAAGCTTTTGTTATCACCCTGATAAATGTGAATGATTCATTTGTGAAATTCACCTATTTGTACATGATAGTAATGAAATGAAGGGAATCTCTTTGAGCTTGTCCTAACTTGAGTTTTCAATATTGAATCTTAACCACCCCAAACTTTGAATCCTTGACCCCAACTTGAGTTTTATAAATTATTGCACTCAAAAAGTGCAAACGGAGGTAAAAAAAACTCTTTCCGAGAGAGTGCACGTTTTATGCACGCCTACCCATACAAAGTATATTTGTCCATGTTTGATTTGATTTGTGTAATTTACCAACAAAAAAACTAAAAAACACATTAGTCGGTATAATAAAGTGAATGTTGATAGAATCAATTCGACTTCAACCAAGTATAAAATGGGAACTATATATGTTGTCACGGACATTTCTCATGTAATCGGCACCATTAAGACAACTTGTCAGAGAAAGAAGATAGTTTTGCAACTCAAGTGCCGGAATGGCTTCCTAAGGTGCGTAAAAATAGGATCATGGTCCGGTTTACCATGTGGTCATTTGTGTTACGTCTGAACATTTGTTGGGGCCTCCGGAACGAAGACACCGGAGAAGTCACCGAAGGGGTTGAGATCACGGGCTCGAGATCCTCAGTAGTGCACACTTATATTGGTAAGATTGACTTCTAGCCCTCTAGGATTCTTTCTTGCTATCGTATGCATTTAGTCGTTCCTTTCATTTAGAGTTTGTTCAAGTAGAGTACATCCTCAAGAGAGTATGTGGAAGCGGTTTAAGCCCTTTTCAAGTTCATGAATTCTCATATTGCTCCCAAGAAGTGGGACAATTTTGTGAAGATGAATTGAGTGAATTCGTATAGGTTATTTCTTGGTCTCATTCAGAATTATTCATGTTTAGAGTTTTTTGTCTAGGTTGTCCATAGGTTACAATTTCTTTAGGACTGGTTTGGGGTAGTAATGTTTTAGTTTTTTTTCGTTCATTGGCTTGAGTTTTTTGTGTTTAGTGAATTTTGTTCGATATTTGATCAAAAATTTATACTTTTTCGGTTCAAAAGAGTCCGAAAATATAAAAATATTCATCTAATTTCGAGAAAAAATCACTAAAAGATGAAATAAATTTTTTTTATCCCTAAAAAGCCATAGAAAGTTATTTTTTTCGTCTTAATGAGTTTTTTTTTCAAACTAGATAATTTTTTTTTCATTTAATGACTCCTCTCGTCAAGAGGAACCGAAAAAGTATAAAATCAAAAGGCAAAAAACGTTTACTAAAGATAAAAAAAACTTGTCACCCAAGTAGATAAAATACCCATTACCCAACACAGAACTTTAATATACTATGACAACTGAATCTAGTATTGATTACTTTTTATTTTTATTTTTATTGCAGGTAATAAAGGCAACATAGGGGCATGGGGTTTTTATCTTTTTCTAATTGGGAGTCTATTTTCAAAAGTATTGACATACGATGCACATACGATAATTTAGGGAATATACAAAACTTAGTGAAACATGAATTCATCTACCTTTTGTTTGTGTTATATAATGAAGCTTTTGTTATCACCGTGATGAATGTGAATGATTCATTTGTGAAATTTACCTATTTGTACATGATAGTAATGAAATGAAGAGAATCTCTTTGAGCTCGTCCTGACTTGAGTTTTCAATCTTGAATCTTAACCATCCCAAAACTTTGAATCCTTGATCCCAACTTGAATTTTGTAAATTAGTGCACGCATAAAGTGCGAACGGAGGTAAAAAAAGCTTTATTCAAGAGTGTGCACGTTTTGTGCACGCTTACCAATACAAAGTATATTTGTCCATGTTTTATTAGATTTGTGTAATTTACTAGAAAAAAAACTAAAAAAAACAGTAGTCGGTATAATAAAGTGAATGTTGATAAAATCAATTTTACTTCAACCAAGTATAAAATGGGAACTATATATGTTGCCACAGACATTTCTCATGTAATCGGCACCCTTTAGACAACTTGTCAGAGAAAGAAGATGGTTTTGCAACTCAAGTGCTAGATTGGCTTCCTAAGGTGCGTAAAAATAGGATCATGGTCCGGTTTACCATGTGGTCATTTGTGTTGCGTCTGAACATTTGTTGGGGCCTCCGGAACGGAGATACCGGAGAAGTCACCGAAGGGGCTGAGATCACGGGCTTGGGATCCTCGGCAGTGCACACTTATATTGGTAAGATGGACTTCTAGCACTCTAGGCTTCTTTCTTGCTATCCTATGCATTTAGTCGTTCCTTTCATTTAGAGTTTGTTCAAGTAGAGTACATCCTCAAGAGAGTATGTGGAAGCGGTTTAAGCCCTTTCCAAGTTCATGAATTCTCATTTTGCTCCCAAGAAGTAGGACAATTTTGTGAAGATGAATTGAGTGAATTCGTGTAGG
>BRYE01000005.1:9091036-9093536 GCA_030159115.1 Actinidia arguta var. hypoleuca | reverse complement strand
CATTGCGTCTCATAACTCAATTGATCAAAGGAAGTTCCACAAACACTTTCTAACAGAAAGTGTCGACACCTTGTTCTGTGGTGTCGACACCTTTGAGACCAGAAGCTACAATGATAAATCTATTGAAAGTCTCACATAACTCATGAATCTGAAAATGGATCAAAGTAAACGAAGACCATATAAAATCCATGAGAAAAATATCGTGAAGGAAGAAAATCGACTCAACGATTAAATTACCAAAAGATGATGGAACGCATTCTGGAAGGATGTGTTGACACCCAGTCCAGAAGTGTCGACACCAATTGTCAGTAACCAAAAACCAGCCCTCTGAAGGAAGAAGTGTCGACACCAAATATCGACACCAAATGTCAGTAGCCATATTAAGAAGACTTTTAAAAATAAAGTGTCGACACCAGTATCAACACCAAATGTCAGTGGCCATATTAAGAAGACTTTTGAAGAATAAGTGTCGACACCAAGTATTGACACCAAATGTCAGTGGCCATATTAAGAAGACTTTTTGAAGAAGAAGTGTCAACACCAGTATCGACTCCAAATATCAGTGTTCAACTTCAGAAGTTTTTAAGAGAACAAGTGTCGACACTAGTATCGACACCTAATATCAGTAGCTGAAATCAGAACTCGAAAGAAGGGAAGTGTCAACACCTACATCAGCACCAAATGTCAGTAGCTGAAATCAAAAATCAGAAGAAGGGAAGTGTCGACACTAACATCAGCACCAAATGACAGTGGGTAAATTCAAGAATCTGGAAATAGGTAGTGTCGACACCAATGTCAGCACCAAAAGTCAGTAGCCAAAGAAAGATTTTCTGAAGAAGAAGTGTCGACACCTAGATCAACTCCTGGAGACAGTTTTAAGCTAAGAACTGAAGGCTTGAAGTGTCGACACCATTGAACAATGTGTCGACACATTGGAAGTGTCGACACCATGAGGAAGTGTCGACACCCAACGGGAAGATTTTCAAACGCAGAGTTGTCTGGTACAGCATTAATGACTTCCCAACTACCACCAATGGTACACTATTCATTCAAGCTATTAAATATAAGTCTCTAAGGGCATTTACTACACAAGGAAATGATCCTAAGCAAATTGATTCATCATCCAACAAGTTTCAAAGTCTAGAATCCTTGAACATCCTTTTTGTCCCCTTGTGTTAGTATTGATTGTGATATTCCATTCATATCTACTCTATTCAGAGAGTTATTGTTCATCCTAAAACACCCTCATACATTCCATCCTTATAAGTCTTGAGTGTGACTTGGACAAAAACACTTGGTGAGAGTTTTTGAGTGTTTCTCTTGTAGAAAGCCAAACACTTAAAAGTTTGAGTGTTTCCTCTTGTAAGTAAAATACTAGGAAGTTTAAGTGGAGCTTGGACAAAACCACTTGGTGTAAAAGTGAGTTGGACACTTGAATAACCAACCCTCACATTGTAGTTGCGGATTACAAATAGTGGAAGAAGATCTTGCGGAGGTCTTGGGAGGACGTAGATCACGGGTTGTGATCGAATCTCGATAAATCTTGGTGTGCTCTCTCCTCTTATTATCTTTGATTTGTTATTGCATTTCTCATATTAAACTAATTATAGCATTTACGTACATTGTCAATAGAATTACGAAATTAATTATAAATCTCAAGTTAAGTTTGAAAAATCCAATTCACCCCCCTTCTTGGGTTGCCTATTGGGCCAACACCAAGTATATAAAATACCCATTACCCAACATAGAACTTTCATATACTATGAGAATTGAATATAATATTGATTATTTTTTATTTTTATTTTTATTGTAGGTTATAAAGGCAACATAGGGGCATGGGGTTTTTATCTTTTTTTTCTAATTGGGAGTCTATTTTCAAAAGTTTTGACATACGATACACATACGATAATTTAGGGAATATACGAAACTTAGTGAAACATGAATTGATCTACCATTTGTTTGTGTTACATAATGAAGCTTTTGTTATCACCGTGATGAATGTGAATGATTCATTTGTGAAATTTACCTATTTGTACATGATAATAATGAAATGAAGAGAATCTCTTTGAGCTCGTCTTGACTTGAGTTTTCAATCTTGAATCTTAACCATCCTAAAACTTTGAATCCTTGACCCCAACTTGAGTTTTATAAATTATTGCACTCATAAAGTGCGAACGGAGGTAAAAAAAACTCTATTCAAGAGAGTGCACGTTTTGTGCACGCTTACCCACACAAAGTATATTTGTCCATGTTTGATTTGATTTGTGTAATTTACCAGCAAAAAAACTAAAAAACACAGTAGTCGGTATAATAAAGTGAATGTTGATAAAATCAATTTGACTTCAACGAAGTATAAAATGGGAACTATATATGTTGCCACGAACATTTCTCATGTAATCGGTACCCTTTAGACAACTTGTCAGAGAAAGAAGATGGTTTTGCAACTTAAGTGCCGGATTGGCTTCCTAAGGTGCATAAAAATAGGATCATGGTCCGGTTT
>BRYE01000005.1:9056036-9068536 GCA_030159115.1 Actinidia arguta var. hypoleuca | reverse complement strand
GCTAGGGTAGGGGGTGATCCCTGAAGTTAGAAGCAGGTCATTTAATAATGTAGCGTTAAGCCACAAACTAGTATATTGGTGGCCCTCCAGTGGTCACATTGGTGGGGGCTATATAACAGAGAACTCAATCATATAGCATTAAGTCACGGGCTTGCACATTGACGATCATCCAGGGATCACCCCCTTGGCAGCTGCTATATAGCAGACCATTCAACTATATAGTGTTTAGTCGAAGGCTCGTATATTGGCAGCCCTCCAGGGGTTATCCTTTGGTGGGTGCTGCATAACAGGCCATTCAAACATGTAATATTTAAGTCGTGAACCCGTACATTGGCGTTGACACACTGGGTACAATTCACTCAGGCTAGGAAGACATGTCAACCAACCTATGTGATTAAATGCCCGAATGGCTAGCCACTTTGAGGAGGTTTGAATGTGAGATCTAAGGGTTGAAATCCTTATTATTTAATATAAATAGGCTAGTAAAATCTTGTAGTTTATTTCTCAACGTCATAGGAGATTTTACTTTCTTATTTATAAAACAATCTTGTGTGTAGACTAAATTAAACAGAATACTGTTTCAAAATAATTTTGTATAAAATGAACAGAAACTGATTGTAGAAAATATAATAAAATAACAGTATGTAAAACTTACAACAATTTAAAACAAAATACAAGAAGATCGAGGTTTGTGTTCAACACAATCTCCTTAAGATAGATTTTGCCCTCCACAGGTGCTTCGAGATTAATAGCATCCGTCTCCCAGGATGCAACGATTTATGTCTCATAAAGATAGCACTACCACGGTGAGCCTGGCAAAATGGTTTTGGATGAACTCTCTGTTGAAGGATGGAAATATGCAACGAAATGCAGAGTAAAAGGAGCAAAAAAGCACATAAGAATTCAAGTGCTAGAAACTAAGAGAAATGACTGCTTATATAGACAATTTGGTGGCTATTCGGAAGAGAAGCAACCATACCGAAAGACTATGGGTTGCGACTGTTCAAAAGAAAAACACATTTATTCATGTGAAGGGGTAAATCGAACAGATACCACTGTTCGTGTACTAACACGTGAACAAACGCAACTGTTCTATTTTAAAATGTAATTACTAAAATTTTAATTAATAAAAAATTAAATAAATTTTCAGTAAAAATATAAGACTGGGTCGGAAAGCCCAACCCAACTCCCGACCTAGGACGGGCGGCGCGCGTGGTGATTTTGGGCGTAACCCACATAGTCCATAGTTTAGGTCCAATCCCATCTATAACTCCCCTTCTTTCAAAATATGGGTACCCCTTGGGGCCTAACCCAAGGTGCAAGGCAATTCTTTATATGCCACTACTTTTTTTTCTTATTTTTTCAATGTGGGACTAAAATTACATAAAACATAACCAAATGCTCTACTTTGGAGTTAATTTTTCATTCACATATAAATGGTTTTGTTCAACCAAATACACAATCTTAATCTCCACATGGAAATAAATATTTTTACTTCTTGGACCCACCTAATATATTATGTGGGTCCTACTTTAAATTAGCTTTAAAGTTTGCTAAAACTATGTTTAACAAATTCATTTTCCAACAATCCCCTACATGAATAAAATTGACGGAACCGATAATACAACAAGATACGAACAACAGAGAGAGTACAAATAGAAAATATCCTGCATTAGGTAAGGTAGCTTGCGGCCTTGAACCATCCTTAATGAAAGACTATCGGGATTACTAGTTAATCAGTGGATGTGATGCCTTGAACTGTTCAGTCGTTTATGTAAATCAAGACAATAGAATTCACACAGAATATCTCCAACCACAACCTAATTCTCATGGTTATGTTCATTTTGGCCTTGACAACTCTTGGTATTCATGAAGAACTTTAGAGAATTTAGCCTGTTTAATTCTCAAAGAGGCGACCCCAATTCATTCTTCATATAGGTGATTCTTATTATGAGTATCCTTCATATATACTCCTCTTGGTTGACCAAGACATAAGTAATCATTAAAAGTATTGCTTATCCAGGGTCCTACTACATACAACACATGTTGTAGATATCAGTATCTCATCATGGAATGGGAAGGAGTAAAACTCCCTAGTGATTTTCAGTAAGTCACACATAACTTAGTTGTCCCTTTTGAACCTAGTTCTTGGGATCTCCAGTCATCATAGGTTGGGTTACCATTATGATGACTCTTTATTAATAGGCTTTAACCCTATTCCCCTCGAAGAACTAAATACTTGCTCTCTGGCTAGCTCTTTTGTTAACGGATCTGCAATATTATCCTTAGACTTCACACATTCAATGAATATAATTCCACTTGAGAGCAAATATTTAACGGTGTTATGTATACGATGAATGTGTCTAGACTTACCATTATACATATGACTTTGTGCTTTCCCATTGCTGGCATACTATCACAATGTATGCATATAGCAGACACAGGTTTAGGCTATATCAAAATATCTTCTAAAAATTGTCAAAGTCATTTTGCTTCTTCACCAGCTTTATCTAAAGTAATAAATTCTGATTCAATTGTGGACCTAGCGATGCAAGTTTATTTGGATGATTTTCAAGACATAGCTGCACCTCCCAAAAGAAAGACATATCCACTTGTGAATTTCGAGTCTTTCGTATATAATATCCAATTTGCATCACAGTACTACTGGATATCTCGTATAATACAATCAATCGCTTAGAGTATATCTTAAATATCTAAAAACTCTAGTTAGGGTTGTTCAATGATCTTCTTTTGGATTACTTGTGAATCTACTTAACTTACTGCATATGCTATATCAAGACGAGTATAGTTCATTAGATAAATCAAGCTTTCAATGATTTGGGCATACCTTAATTGTGAAATACTTTCACCTTTATTCTTAGATAAATGTTGATTTTGATCTACATGAGTTCTTACAGTTCGGTCATCACTTTTACTGAATTTTTCTAAAATATTCTCAATGTAATGAGATTGAGATAAGGCATAAACATCAGATGTTCTAATAATTTTCATTCTTAGAATGGCATCTGCTACTCTCATATCTTTCATATCAAACCTTTTGCTTAACATTTTCTCGATAGACTTAATCATTTGAGAATTATTATCAATGATAAACATATCATCAACATATAGACAAATGATAACATAACCATTATCTATGTTCTTGACATAGACACACTTGTCACATTCGTTTATCTTAAACTCATTTGACATCATTATATTATCAAATTTGTTATACCATTGCTTTGGTGCTTGCTTTAAATCATATAATGATTTAACTAATTTGCACACTTTCTTCTCTTGCCCTGGAACCACAAACCCTTCAGAGTGTTTTATGTATATTTTTTCATTAAGATCACCATAATACCGTTTTGACATTCATTTGGTGTATCTCAAGGTTATAGAAAGCAGCAATAGCTATTAACATTCGATTGGATGATCCTTGTAACAGGTGAATAGATGTCAAAATAATCAAGACCTTCATTTTATTTATATCTTTTGACAACTAGCCTTGCTTTGTACTTATCAATTGATCCATTTGCTTTCAACTTTCTCTTGAATATCCATTTATATCCGATAGGCTTACAACCTGGTGGAAGATCCACCGGTTCCCAAGTATGATTTGATAAGATGGATTAAATTTCACTATTCATTGCCTCTTTCCACAAAGATGCTTCATAAGAAGACATTGCCTCTTTAAAATTTTGAGGTTCATTTTCTAACAAATAAGTCAAAAAATCTGGACTATAGAACTTTTAAACTCTAGCTCATTTACTACGTCTAGGTTCTTCTTCTTCTTTATCCACTTGATCTCGACTACTACTTACAGTAGTGTCAAAAGATCTTTTAAGAGTATTAGACTCTTTCTCTTTATAAGGAAAGACATATTCAAAAAATAATGCATTCCTAAATTCAATAATAGCATTGATATGCATATCAGAAACTTTAGATTTATAAATCAAAAATTGATAAGCACTATTATTATTTGCATAGCCGATGAATACACAGTCAAAGATTTTTGGTCCTAACTTACTCACTTTAGGAGTAGAAACCGCCACTTTTACTAAACACCCCCACTCTTTAAAGTATTGGTAAGAAGGTATTCTACCTTTTCATAATTCATAAGGTGTCTTTTTAATTTTCCTATGAGGAATCTTATTCAAAATATAATTTACAAATAAGATTGCTTCCCCCCACAAGTTCTAAGGTAAACCTAAACTAATCAACATAACATTTAATATTTCTTTTAATTTTTTATTCTTCCATTCAGCAATACCATTTTGTTGTGGAGAATAGGGCGTAATGGTTTGATGTATAATGCCATGTTCTTTACAAAACTCACCAAAAGGTGTATCATATTCACCACCACGGTTACTTCTTACAACTTTAATTATTTTGCTAAGTTGATTTTCAACTTCATTTTTGTAAGCTTTGAACGCATTCAAAATTTCATCCTTACTTCATAGTAAGTATACATGACAATATGTACTGTCATTAATAAAAGTAATAAAATATTTTTTTTTTCTAGTTTGTAAAAATTTAAAATCACAAATGTCAGAATGAATTAAATCTAGAGGTTCTGAATTTTTATTAATAGAATGAAAATATGATCTAGTCAATTTTACTTCAACACATGTTTCACATTTATGATTTAGATTCACTTCAAATTTAGACAATCTTTCTAAGTTAATCATTCTACGTAACGTATCATAATTAACATGTCCTAACCTATCATGCCATAAATGAGAAAACTCAATCAAATAAGCAGAAGATGTGTTCTTATTATTAATAACAGAAACGGGTACAACGTTCATTACATTCATCTTAAAGAGCTCTTCGCTCAGATATTATTTCCCCACATATAACCCACTCTTGGTGAGTATAAATTTGTCAGACTCAAAGACAAGCCTAAAACTATTCTTATTTAACAATGACCCAAAAATTAAATTCTTTCGAATATCTGGAATATGCAGCACATTGTTGAAAGTGAAATCCTTCCCAAAAGTCATCTTCAAGACAACTTTTCCATGTCCTTCAACTTTGGACGTTGACGAATTCCCCATGTAGAGTTGTTCGCCGTTAGCCACCACATTATATGTAGTAAACATCGTCTTGTTTGAGCATATATGACATGTAGCACCAGTATCCACCCACCACTATTTAGTATTTTCAATCAAATTGGCTTCTAAAACTACTAAAGAAAGGTTTATGTCGGCCACACCATTGAAGAGTTTTTCCCATTCAGTCACATTTGCTTGGACAAACTTCTTAGTAGAACTCCCTTGGTCTTTACGCTTTAGGCGACAATCGATTGCACGATGTCTCACCTTGTTACAATTGTAATATTTGCCTTTGAATCTCTTGTTATCCCCATTCTTTGAGCTTTGCGACGGACCATCACCAGCATGCTTCCTTTGTTATTAGGTTTATGCACATTTTCCACCACATTGGCTTTGAATTCCATAACCTGCTATCCTGTTTTTTTTTCTTCAGAATTTTGGTTGTCCTCTTCAATCCTCAACCGCACAATTAGTTCTTCTAATGTCATTTCTTTGCGCTTATGCTTTAGATAATTTTTGAAATTCCTCCATGCTGGTGGTAACTTCTCAATTATCGCAGCCACTTGGAATGACTCACTCAAAGACATTCCTTCCGCATGAATATCATGTAGAATTAATTAAAGATCTTGAACTTGACTAATAACAGTCTTTGAATCTACCATCAAGTACTCAAAAAATTTGCCAACAATAAATTTTTTTGTGCCAACATCTTATGTCTTGTACTTTTTGTCCAAAAACTCCCAAAGTTCCTTTGATGTCTTGATTGGACTATACACATTGTAAAGTGTGTTGTCCAATATATTGAGGACATAATTTCAATAAAGAAAATTTGCATGCTTTCATGCGTCAATCGCAACAACACCTTCTCGATCGGTTTCATCTTTGTTTAACACAGGAGTATCTTCATGGAGAAACCGAGTCAAATTCAGAGTTGTGAGATAAAATAATATCTTTTGTTGCTATCTCTTAAATTCAGTCCCATTGAATTTCTTTGATTTTTCTTCATGATTTACCAGGACTGCAGCAGGTACATTTGGAACCACAGGGGTAGGGGTAGGGGTAACCATAGGATCGAAAGCCATACTATATTCTGATAAATTTATCAATCAAAACAAATAGTATAGAAATACTGTACGATTAACAAGATAAAAATTAATTAAAATTTATCTTAAGATTGTTATTTAATATAAATATGCTGATAAAATTTTATAGTTGATTTCTCAACGTCACAGGGAATTTTACTTTCCTATTAATAAAACAATCTTATATGTAAACTAAATTAAACAGAATACTATTTCAAAATAATTTTGTATAAAAAGAACAGAAACTGATTGTAGAAAATATACTGAAATAACAGTATGTAAAACTTACAGTAATTCAAAATAAAATACAGGAAAATCGAGATTTGTGTTCAACACAATCTCCTTAAGACAGATTTCGCCATCCACAGGTGCTTCGAGATTAATGGCATCCGTCTCTCAAGATGCAACGATATATGTCTCACAGAGGTAGCACTACCACGGTGAGCCTAACGAACTGGTTATGGATGAACTCTCTTTTGAATGATGGGAATATGCAACAAAATGCAGAGTAAAAGAAGCAAAAAACCACAGAAAAAATTCAAGTGCTAGAAACTAAGGGAAATGACTGCTTATATAGGCAATTTGGTGGCTATTCGGAAGAAAAACAACCATACCGAAAGGCTATGAGTTGAGACTGTTCAAAAGAAAACACAATTGTTCATGTGAATGGGTAAATCGAACAGATATCATTGTTCGGGTACTAAAATGCGAACATATGCAACTGTTCTATTTTAAAACATAATTACTAAAACTTTAATTAATAAAAAATTAAATAAAATTTTAGTAAAAATATAAGACTGGGCCAGAAAGCCCAACCCAACCCAACCCAACCCAACCCGCATCCACGACCCAGAACTGGCGGCGTGCGTGGTGATTTTGGGCCTAACCCACATAGTTCATAGCTTGGACTCAATCCCATCCATAACTTCCATTCTTTTAATACATGGGTACCCCTTGGGACCCAACTCAAGGTGCAAGGCATCTCTTTATATGCCACTACTTTTTTCTTTACTTTCTTAATGTGGTACTAAAATTATATAGAACATAACCAAATACTCTATTTTGGAGTTAATTTTTCATTAACATATAAATGATTTTATTCAACCAAATACACAATCTTAATCCCCACATATAAATAAATATTTTACCTCTTGGACCCACTTAAAATAATATGTGAGTCCTACTTTAAATTAACCTCAAAATTTGTTAAAACTATGTTTAACAAACCCATTTTTCAACAATCCATATGTTTTGTCAGTCAAATTAACTCACTTAGTTAATCAGAAGCTGGTAGATTATTCTTCTTAGAAAAATTGATTTCCACATTTTTAGATGGAGATGTTAGCATGATAGCATCAACGTCGTTTTTGTTGTTGCCAATATTATGGACTTCGCAATTATTGTGTTTGGTTCAGTTGGTTTGCATAGCTATCAATTTTATGCCCAAGTACATGTATGGGCCCACTCCAGCTAGTAGGGTGGATTCCAATTGAACCAAATTGCATGATATGTAAAGTGGGTACGTATTAAGTGTGGTGGGGATGCATTAAAACAAAGTAATGAGTTGGATTCATATGGTGCGCGATCCATTCCGAGAGAGTTGTATATTATATAGCGATTATATATCCCTAATAACATTAGTTTACGGTTTATATAACTCATATGATTAGTCATTTGTGAATAAAAAGTGTCATATAATCCATTAGTAATTACATCTAGGGTGTAGCTTATCTAATGTTTAAGTTTTGAATTTATGAAAGTGTTAATGGATTCGAGCATTTCTTCTCCGACGACCTGCTAAGGAGATCAATACAAAAGTCAACTCTACCAGATATTAGTAGCAACATAAATCTAATTATCTTTCATCAGAACCACAAATATGATTTTCATAATAAAAAATTAACTTCTTTACGATAAATGTTACTAATTTGACTATTCAAGTTCGATCAATTTGACTATTAAGGTAGTCTCATTTCATTAACCTTGCACCCTCGAAATATTAAGGTGTGTCGAGATAACAACTGTGTACCTGTTTCCAGGGGAAGTGCCTGACGGCCGCGAAAGCTAGAGTGACCGCCGGGTTCATGTGTGCACCGGAGATGTGGCCAACCGCATAGATCATAACGGTCACTATGAGGCCACCTGCCACCGATGCTCCTAGTTTTGATACTTTGTGTTCATCACTCCCACTCAGCGCAGCCGACCCACACGTCACAAACACCAGCAGGTACGTCGCTATTATCTCCGCAACCACCTAGAGAGAGAAAGACAACAAACCAATAATACAATTATTAATTGGGAAATTCTATCGTCTCAGAATTTGAATAAAGAAAAAATATTAAAATGTACGTGTAGAGATGATAATATGGAAGGTGTGAATGTGTATGAGATGTGGTACCTTTCTGAGAAATCTAGGTGGATTATGTTCTTGAAATGGTCTCCAAACATGGCGTAATAGGTTTGTTTTTGGGGAATTTGGGTTTTCCACTGAGACAAACTCATTTGTGTGGGTTACGTTGTTGAGATTTTCATGTGTTGTCTCCATGTTTTGCACATACAGCGAAAACGAAGGCTATATGTATAGGGACAAGTACCAAATAATAAGGAATTTGGAAGATGCAAACAAGGAAGCTAAGTTTCGAGGACAATTGCCCAAGCATAGAGTTTCAGCTTCTCTCTCTCTCTCTCTCCCTCCCTCCTAATAAGTTGGGGGAAAAGCGTCACTTCCTAGACACTTACGCAATTGCCTAAGCATAGAGCTTCAGCCTTCTCTCTCTCTCTCTCTAATAAGTTAGGGGAAAAGCGTCATATCCTAGACAATGACGCATTGTGCATATGGTTCACAAGGTTTTAAATTCATAAAAGGTCTTCACTCAGCTCAGCCTTTGGAACATAGAAAATTCTCCAAAAAACAAATTTTAGGGTAAATTATACTTTGCACCCCAATAATTTTACTAAAATTCACTTTTTACCTCTAATTATATCATTCAATCCATTACACTTTAGTTAAATAGGAACATGACCTAAAGTATAGGAGGTTGAGTCTGTCTGACTAATACAAGTAGAATTAAAGAGTGCAAAGTAAAAATTTTGTAAAAATCTAAGGGTACAACGTGTAATTTAGCCCAATTTTTATGGAAGTTGGTTTGTACCTTGAAACGAAAGAAGCATAAGTAATCATATCCTTATACATGAAAATTGTGTGAGAAAAACTGTCTGGTTCATCATAATTTTATTTCACGTCCTATTTGGATGTTTGTGGTTGTTTTTTTATTGAGAATTTTTATATATAAATAAAAATAAAGATGAATGGTATGTCTTTGCTTGCTCTCATTCAATGCCCCCATTCAATACTATCTAACTCCCAGTTTTCAAGGTAGAAATTTATCAATAAAATATAATATTTGAAAATCCGAATATCATACCCGCAGGGAGCTAGAAATGCAAGATTAAATTGTGTTGCAAATGAAAAAAATTGAAAAACTATTTGTTTTGAGATTTTTGTGAAATTATGTAGATTAAATATAAATAATACACGTAAAATGATATGGTCTAAGTACCCAACTTAGATGTTCTAACTTCTTCTCTCTTTATGTGTTCAATCAAATCTCAAGACAAGATGATATTTGTTGGAAGATTTTGATGAAATTGTGTTTTGTATCTAAAGATGTGTTTATGAGGTTTGTAATGAATTTATATAATGTTTTAAACACTCAAAGTGCAAAAGATCTAAGCATTACTTGTATCAAATGAACTTGTTGATAAATAATCAAATATGTATATAATTTTAAGTTTTGATCTTAAAAATACCAGTAATCAATCATACACAAGCATTGAAACCGTATGAAGAAGAGAAGAAGCTAACCCATTCTAAGGTTCGGAGAATGTCATAGTCCTTAGACCAAGCTTAAGGATTTAACTTCGTCCATGGATGTGGAAGATTCAACCATATATGAAAAATTAAATAATATTTTAAGAAAAATAACAAGATGGAAAAAGGAATGAAACTTCAAAAACATTAACTAAATTCAAGAATCAAAATCAAAGTGTAACTTATAACTAATTGAAGTAGCGAAGTGTTGAAATGTCAATTAAGTGTTATTCTTCCTCTCTCTCAACTCTCTCCGAAGATCAACTCAAAACTAACTTAGAACTAGGGAAAATGTAAAAATGAAAAGTAGTGAAAATAGAAAAATTCTTCAAGGCTAAGAGCTCTCCAAAAGAGTCTCAAACTTGTGCCAAAAACCTCCCTATTGCTGTGATTTCCTCCATATCTATTGGGTTTGGAAAATGTGGGAGTGAAATGACCAAAAGCCAGCCTTCGATGTTCACTTTGAGAGTTTGCCGCCTTCCTCGACCAGTTAGAACAGAGGCCTAACCGATCGAACCCTTCTTCATTATTGGGTTTCCTCAGTTCCAAACCGGTTGAGGATAGGGCTCGATCGGTCAAGATGTTGTCATGTTCCTCCTCTACTTCCCAGTTCAACCGATTGAGGATCCTTTTTCGACTGGTTGAGAACATCTATTTGAAATTTATGTTTTCATTCAATTGATAGAACTCAGAAGTTTAATCGGTTGAGACACTTCCTCTTATGCTTCTGCTCATGTTCTACTGGTTGATGATAGATCCTTGACTAGTTGAGAATTGTCAAGCTTTGCTTATGATCTCTCTCTATCGATAGAATTAAAGGTTCAACTGGTAGACCTGAAAAACATTCCTAAGCTCAACGCAACTAACTCACAATTACTCTCAGTTCGATTCCTCATCTCTTCTGACCTCCTTTACGCTTCATTGAACCTACAAAACAGTTAGATACACTTCGCCAAACAACAGTTAAGTAGAACAAATAATATGCGCAAATATGTTAAAATGAGGGAAAAATATATCTATAAATCGCAATAAAACGCATGAATCATTCTTTACGAATGAAATAAAATGATAGTAAAATCGATAACATTAAGGCTGTGTTTAGATCAAGAATTTGGTAAGAAAAAATAAAATGAAAATAGAAGAGGTAAAATGATTCAATCGTCCCGATCGGTTGGATTGTCTAAATTTTTTTTTTCTTATTTTCTTACCAAATTTTTGATCCAAACATATACTGAAGAGCATGAATTGTAAAAAAATAATAAACAAATTGGTACGGAGGGAGTATTTCATGGAATTAGCCCAGATTTGGGGCTGCTCGGGTCCAAGGCAAAAACAAAATAAAGAAATACAAGAAAAATAAAAGGAAAGGAAAGCTTGTAATTATATAACATTTTGGGGGGTAAATTCGTCAATTAAGATTTTAATAAGTTCATGCATCTCTTTGCGTCTACATACGTAGCAAATTGAATTACTCAGAGACTCAAGCTATCCTTGGTCATTTGGGAAATTAAGGTTTTCCACTTTCCAAACCCCACCATCTCTTTGACTGCTTCAATGGAAAATGATAGTGTCTAGGTAGATACAGTGTTTGTAACTTCGTGGCTACATATTAATAACGACGGGGTATTAATACCACACCACAAACCCAGCAAATAATGCCATAAAAGAAAAAATAAAATTAAGAGTAAGAGGTCATGATTGAAAAAAGTACTCAATACTTGCTTTTAATGAGAAAGAATTGGCCTCTAATTAAAAGCATATAAAAAGGACTAACTGAGCTAGCCCTATTAATTGAAACCCTAAGTATTTATTTTGGAGATTGACCTAAAGGCCATGTTTATTTTGAAAATTGAATTTGGCGGATTATAAATCCAGTTAAACTTAAAGTTGAATAACAAATTCAGTCGAACTAAGTTGGATGACTAATTATATGAAATCTCAATATCACTTTTTTATTTTACAATGGATATAAGTGTTGGATTAAATATTTTTGTTCATGTTTTTCATAATTACCCTCAGATCATAATTTTAAAATAATACTCTCTTTAAAAGATTTTTTAATTTAAAATGATTAAGTATCAATTTGTCACATCATTTCATATAAAAAATATATTAGTAGTAAAATTCGTGCTATGAAAGAAAAATTTATTTGAAATATAAAAATTAATTTTATTTTAATTAAAATTATACTTTTATTAAGTGGTATGTGTAAGTTAAACTCGTTTTGTTAAAATATTATACTCACGCAAGTATAATTATGTGATATATATATATATAAGATTATGATACTAAATGAGTTTATATATATGTTATACCTAAATTTTAATTTTATGTACTATGTGAGTTCATATGATATATTTTTTTCACTTTTCTCTTCAAACAAAAAAAATTACATTGAAGTTGTAATAATGGGGGCCTAATCCATATATATATATATATATATATATATATATATATATATATTATGGGTATTTTAGTAACTTTAAA
>BRYE01000005.1:9028536-9041036 GCA_030159115.1 Actinidia arguta var. hypoleuca | reverse complement strand
TCTCTATATATATATATATATGTATATAACACATATGCTGTAGGAGTAACTAATTACATTTAAATAGTGGAGTTCATTTATATAGATGGTGTTTTATAATTAATAATTAAAATTACGTAAGCATGATGTCATGGTATCATAGTTATATATAATATTTTCTCTCTAGAGAGTCTCTTAATGAAAACCAAAAGAAGGAATATTATAATTTCGAATTTGAATTAAGAAAAGTTCTTTAAATTAAAAATGAATCGTTGAGATTTATTTGAGTGTGTACAGTCAAATAATTAAGTAAATTTGAACTACACTTTTAACTTAAAAAAAATTTTCCTTGTATAAATTTGGGCACGATAAGATTTTTCAAACCAAAATGATCTTAGGACATCACAAAAAATACCTTTCTCCGATTTTTCTCAAAAATAAAACAATAATGCTATATATACTAAAAAATTTATTAAATGTACACGTGACATCCCATATATAATTATGTCATGCATATATTTAGTTTTTAGTGTTTATAGCATTATTAAAAATAAAATTACCATTTAAGAGTCTAGGGCATGAACCCAAATTGATATTTCTCTCTCCACCCGTCTTCCGAAAACAACCACCACCACCACCATGATTTCCCCACCAGCACCAATCCCTCCCCGCCCGCCCCACCAGACACCCATACAGAGGCGGCAATGGGCAGTCTAGTAATTTGACAGCTGCGGTGCATTAAGATGAGTTGGTTGCGTTCGTTACATGGGTTTTGGAGACGTGGCCCTACATTGGTTAAAAGTCAAATTAAACAAGGGGAAATGGAATACTGCAAAACGATATGAAAAAGGGCAAAGAAGAAGAGTTTTCAATGAAAAGTGGGACCCAATGCATGTGGGGGTGCATCCAAAGAGAGCACATGACCCAATGCTTTTTCCACGCCCGCGACAAAAGCCCGAACTCCTCGCTGTATCCAATCCGGAAAAAAAAAAAAATCAACTTGAGGATACTGTTAAGTGATCACATGATCAAGTTAGGGACTGTAGAGTGTATGATATATCTTATCATATATATATAAATGTGAGTGAATAGTCGCTCATTGATTATTAATTTTTTTTTTTAATTTTATCTCTAATCATTTTTGTTTTTTCAAATTTATCCCTAAATATTTTTTTTCTCACTTTTTTGTTCATAGTCACTCATTGACCACCAACCCTTTTTTTTTTTTTTTTTCATTTTTCCTTTAACCACCAACTTTTTTCTCATTTTGCCCCTAATCATTTTTTTTTCCGATTTTGCCCCTAAATATTTTTTTCTCTATTTTTTTTCGATTTTGTCTATAAAATATGAGTGAATAGTAATTCCTTGACCACCATTTTTTTTTCATTTTGCCCCTAACCAATTGTTTGTTATCCCATTTTTCTTTTCTGATTTTGCCCCGAAGCATTTTTCTTTTTCAATTTTGCCCCTAAATATTTTTTTTTTTGATTTTGTCCCTAAATATTTTTTTTTCATAGTCACTCATTGACCACCAATTTTTTTTTTCATTTTGCCCCTAATCATTTTTGTTTTTTTAATTTTGCCCCTAAATATTTTTTTTCTCCATTTTTTTTCGATTTTGTCCCTAAAATGTGAGTGAATAATAACTCCTTGACCTCCAATTTTTTTTTTCATTTTGCCCCGAGCCAATTGTTTTTTATCCCATTATTTTTTTTCCTTATTTTGCCCGTAAGCATTTTTTTTTCGATTTTGCCCCTAAATATTTTTTTCTCCATTTTTCCCCTACATTTTTTTCAAGTTTTTCCCCTATATATATAAAATCATTTACCACCATTTTTTTTTCAATTTTGCCCCTAACTATTTTCATTTGCCGATCATGTTTTTTTTTTATTTTTTCCCTAACCATTCCAGATTGATTAGATTTTTTTATTAGGTGGGTTTTTTATTTGTGTCAAGATTCTTGAGATTCTCAGATAGTTTTAATAAAATCAGGAGTTTACCTAAGAATTGTACTTCTGAGCAACCCTGACTATTTGATAAATTGCTTAAGAATGACTCAATTAAATTAGGTTTGTGGTTAATAGATTACTTATTTTAAAAACTCGCTCGTGCATAGTATGGGATCTTCCACTAATATATATATAGGTCCAACTCATCCAATTTTTTAAAATCAAGTATTAAAAAGAGGAGAACACAAACCTTATAGATCACACAGAAGGGTCATAACTGAGTGATGCCCCTGGACTAAGGCAACCGAACACTCGGCACACCGGAAGAGAAATCCAACCTAACTCTGATACCACTAGTTAGATCCATCCCATCCAACTCTTAAAAAATCAGGCATTAAAGAGAAGAGAACAAGAATCTTATAGATCGCACAAAGAGGTCATAACTGTGCGGTGTATTTCAATTTTGAATTTTTTTTTACAAGCTAAAATATTTTTTAAAAATTAATTTTTAAAAGTTGTATTTTAATACTTTTGGCTTCTACTTTAAATAATCAAATATCCAAATTGTGACTTATGATACCATCAATATTAATTAAGAATGGAGTTAGAAATGGACAATAGCGTCCGTCGCCATCTTTACAATTTTAAAAAACTCCCTTACTATATCAATATATTTTGTTATTATGCCAATTATAAATGCCGGCCGCCAAGGCTAGGATTTTCAAAAATAATTAAATAGTAAATCGTCTCTAATATTACGCGATAAAATGAAATAACGATAAAAATCAGGGATATAAAATATTTTGTACAATATATTATTCATAAATGAGTGCCTAAAACTGGTAGTGCAGATCACATGCTTCCCCATCTTATTTTTATATTATGAATAGTTTTCACAACACATCCCTGTAGTTTGATTATAGTTTCAATTTGGTTCTTAAAGTTTAAGTTTAAAAAATTAGGATCCTACAGTTTTAATAAATTCCAATAACTTACATGACGATTTTTAGGAACCGAAGTTAATCTTTTGTCAAATTGTACAGACCCATGCCATCCGAAAAGAGCCATGTGATGTTCACAAGTCCACGTACATCCCATCCAAATTCATAACAGATATTGATAAGGGACTATATTAAAATCAAATTAAAATTGCAGGATCGTAATTGGATTCTAAACATGTTCAGGTACTTGGGAACTTCAGAGGTTGCAAATAAATTATAGGCATACAGAGGATAAAAAGGAAAACACCAAGTGGCTTTAGAGAATGTACTGTTCAATTCTCATGCTTGAAAAAGATGGCCCAGTTAAATATGTCAACTCATTCCACAAATTTAAAGTTGAGTTTCTACCTAATTTACCCTTCTAAACCCCCTGCCATGTGATATTATATCTTACAATGATCATACAGCCATAGAGGTGGAAATTGAGCCGAATGGAGCCGGCTCAGCCCTATTTGGTCACGAGTTTGGGAGGTTCGGTTTGGGTTGAGTCAAGTCCGCAAAAATAGCAAGTCTGGTTAGGCCCAGCCCAAAAGTCTAACACCTTACTTAACTCAGTTCGTAGAATCGGCCCACCATGGGCTAATTGGAACAAAACGGAATCAACCTGAATTATTATTATTATTATTATTTTGACTTTTATTTGGATGTCTGGTTGCTGACACGTGGCGGGACTGTAGGCGGGCTGGGCCAAAAAAATGGGCCTGGGCGGGCTAAGTTTTGGGCTCAAATGGGTCGGGTTGTTAAAACGAGTTGGACTTCGCGGGGGTGTCCAATCCGGGTCTGGTAGGCGGCAGGCAGCAGGCTATACACATGTTCGAACGGTCTAGCCCGGTTTAACCCGTACCCATTCCAGACCAAAATCCTAACAGGTTTACTAAACCGACCTAATTTGCAGCACTATATAGGCACATTGAACACCACTATATATAAACACAGTAGTTCTTAGTTTTTGAAGATTGGTAATTATATTCACAGAGCGGGATTCAACTATCAGTTATAAAAGTTTAATATTCAAAGAGCGGAATTTAATTTTACTTTTGTTATTCGGTCCAATCAAAATAATTGTTGAGAGAATAATGCCTTGAAAAGAAATCTTAAAGCTCCACCATGTGGGTGTGCGAGACAGAGCGACAAGAGAGAGTTTGGCTTTTGGCAGAAACTGGAGGGCATGTGCAAGTCATTAACCACACTACACATGTTATTCACCAGTTGGATAAGGGGAGGATCACATAAAATCATGGATCAAAAAGTGTGCGGAGGCGATCGCAACTTCATGATTTAAATAACTTCTATATTGTACTAAAATTTGAGAAGACCTTTAAATTATAGAAATTCGTACCCCCAATCATTAGGTGACAAAATTGCTCGTTCTTACCTGATATATATTGAAATTTGAAGAATGACGTGCAAATTAATTTTGTCTCACCAAATTCATGAACCAATGATCGTAATTTGTGTTCAAGTTTCGACCAAGAATGTCTAGTTACGGTAGAAATTTATATTTTATTTTGAATTTCTTCTGCAAGTTTTCCGAAGACGTTGGATTTAAATTGTATTCAGAAACTTCTAATATTATTTTTTTCTCAATATTAAAATTCTGAATACGACCGTAATTATATTATAATATCAGTATTGGTTGGAGCCTAGCTGGGTAACATGCCTGATTCCTTCACCCTTCACGAGAGAGAGATCAGTGTTTTATGGTATTGTCAAGTTGCATCTTGTTGACCACCGAGCATTATCAATACATGAACATGTTTTGCTCACACAAATCCTAACATTTATCTTTCAGATAAAATGGTACTGATTTTCACACTTTTATTTTGTTGAATTAATTTTCTTTGTTTTTTTATTGGGGTAAATTTATCTAGATATTTACTTTTTCTTAAATATTTCCATTACATAAATGAATATTTCAGTAAATTCAATCTAATAAAAATAAATAAGGATATGTAATTAGAGAAAAGAAGAGTATGAACATCACTAATATTTAGATAATCACTATTTTTTTCACCACTTTATATATAAGTAGAATTATAATATTAAATTCGTTTTCAAAATTTGAGAAACCAATATACAACATTAATAAAAATGGTGTTAGGAAAAGTTTTAAAAAAATAAATTTGAAAATTAAATAATCTAATGATTCAGATCTATTTTTTTCCTCTACAAATCACTTTTTTAAATCTTTGATTCAAACAACGTTAATAAATAGTGCTACTAGGTTTATTCTATAAATTATTGAATGAACTATTCCATGCTTATATAAGAAGTGAGTCACAATATCCATGGAAAGTAGAAATGTTTTTGTTGGGAAAAATCAAAGCAATCACGCGCATTTGTGAATAGCGGCGGTTAAGTATTAGGTTTCAGATAAATATGTATGTGTGTATATATATAATTGGTTCCGATTCGGTTCGAACTATGATTTGAAAAAAAAAATCGGTAACCGAACCAAATTTATCGATTCTTAATTTTTAAAAATCAGAACTTAACCATTAAACTATAGAACCAATAAAAATACATGATTTGATTCAATTCGGTCCGATTTACCGGTTTTGGGTTTTTTTTGGTCACCCCTAAATAGCCGCGGCTCTTTGCTGGGTAGTTATTATGGGGGGGTGGAGGATTGCACGGTATGAGCACGGAAAAGGGCGTACGGAATTGTTTACGGTAATCATGTTATTGGCATGTGGGCATGTTTCCAAACCCCACATGGCCCCTCGTAATTATTGCCACCCACGCCAACTAAATCCATTCCACAATAATAATAGTAATAGTAATAATAGTTTTTTTAAATTATTTAATAAAAAAATTACATTTTTTTAGTTTTTTTAGTAGAGAATAATTTGAAAGTATAAAGATTTTTATCGAACTTGATTCGGACAAGAAAAAATAAGGAAACTACGACACTGAAAATTACATTAATTTTCTCTGCTTTAGAGCAACTCCAATGGGGAGGTTGGGAAATGGGATTTCATTTTTCACTTAAGCATCTCTAACAGTGTTTTTACATCCCTTTTAGAAAAAGAATGCTCTAATAAGGAAGGTGTTACAAATAGAACTTTTGAGAATCCAAGATAAAACTCCCATTGAAATGTATTTATTCGCTTTTGAGATCCTATTTTGACAATTATAATTTTAACACCCATAATAAAACTTTCCATTGGAGTTGCTCTTAGTTTGCTAAATAGTGATCTTGACTATCATTATTCCATGTAAGTTGTTGGGAGTGGTAATTAGGTCACTAACTACCCCTCATTTTGTGTGGGGGGCATCCTTTTGATTAGTGGGGACACATATTCAAGAAATTATTTAGTGCTATCAAATTCTAATTGTGCTCTATATTTAAAGTGATTGGTTTAAACAGTTGGATCAACTATTTGTTGTGGCCAACATTAATACATATAATGTATTGAATGATGTAGAACAATACTCTAAGAACACCAAATAATCCCTCTGCAAATTCACTTGATGTTTTTGTTCTATGTGAATTGAGAGTTGAGACCCATTTGAATTTATTTCAGAATAATGATATACGAACAGAATATTTATATAATTTTGTATAAAAGCGCATGGCAGAATATATATCTTTCAACTTTCAACAAAACACTCGTTAAAATGACGTTTATGTACCTAAATGTTATTGTCACGCTATTCTTGTTGTACTTCACGTACGAATCTTTTGTAAAAATATTATTTTTTTTATTTCAGCACTCTAGATAATGCACTATTTTTTTACTCCAACAGGGCTCTAGATGATAAAAGTTCATAATTGAGATGTAGGGCCCATGGTAGTTCATTCATTCATTATTTTCTACCACAAAACACATGATTTGGTCTCACCGCTGAAACTTCTATTACTGCTCTCAATGGTGGAGGACCAGTTGGGTAGATAAGATTTGTCAGGTGATTTATGAAAAGGCCAGAAATGTCCTGTTGGGCTATGGAACCATCTTATGGGCCCGGCCTTAACAGTTAAATTGTATAGTACTTTTATTCATGGCCCATAGAAGGTCGAGGATTCTGGGCTTTGTGGGCCGGTCCATGTTAATGTCTCCACTGGGCCAGAACTCAGGATTTTTCCTTTTAAGACCAAACTGATGAAAGGACAAAAGGTACTTGGATTCTCAACAATCTTGTTTTTTCAAAGCTTTTTCGACATTTTAGAGAACATCTTCTAGCATTTTGAGCAAAATTCTAAAAAAGTTAAGTTACTCTTGATGATACATGTTGAGGTAAAAATTTTAAAAGAGCAAGTAACAGTCATAATTACTGTACAAGGGAATAAATGTTATCGGCGGAGGCGAAGCAGCAAAAATCTTTCGTTGTGATAATTAGATTTGAAGGGAGAGGGAAAACTCAAAAATAAACAGATTTAGACAAATGCACAATTGGTATTACTATTTTCTAGAGATAGGAGAGCGGCTTTTATATCTGAAGGACTTCTCAATCATATGAGGAGGTCATAACGCAATTGTAGTAGATCGTGCCCGAGATGGACCGGATAGAGAACGTGTCTACTTTGGCCTGGAGACGTGGAGCATATCTCGACGTTATATCTGATGTGGAGAACGTGGGATGAAGACGTGGAGATCGTGGAGCCTTGATAATAGTAACTTGGACATGTGGGCGATGTGAACAACCGAGTGACGGTCATGAGCGATGTTAGGGTGACATGATTATTTCGTAATGAATCATTTCCTCTTCTGGAATTGTTATTTTAGGTAGGTGGAGTTTTATCCCTTGTTAATCCTTTTTAAAAAAAAAAAAAATCTACTAGAAACAAAAAAACAATTCGTTTTGAGTGAAAATTCATTTATTTTTGTTTGTAATGGATTTTATTTTCAAATTCAATCAAATTTTTACTTTTTACGTTTCTCTAGACTTGAAGGAAAAAAAATGAAAAATATTTTAAAAATAAAACATTAAAGATGAAAAAATCCAGAAATAAAGTTCTATATTTAGGAGATTTTAACCCGGTTCAAATTCTCCGATGGGCCCCTTAGTTTGTCTACAATGAACTACAAATTGCAATGTTGGCGGCGCTATATTCATATAACAAGTGTGGCTACGTACAGAATAAATATACTGACACTAACATCGTATTGTGTGGTTTATTTTGTGTTTGGAAAGTTATTGCTGTATAATCAAAAATATTTTTTATTCTAAAATCATATCTTATTTTAATTTATTTAACATAAAACTACATCTGCTTTGATAAATTCAAGAAGAGGATATAGTCAATTCTAAGATAACCATGTCGCCAATGGATCGACCATGATCGTTACTTAATTGTCTTACATTGACAGTAAGCACTACTCAGTAGTTTACATCACCAATTACAATCGTCCGGCTGTTCATGTCGCCAGCTTGTCCAGGCCGACATATACGCGACCTCCATCTAGCCTCATTCGGCAACGATCTCCTCCCACAATTGTCCTTTTAATCGCGCCATGATCTCCTCATTCCATTAAGAGATCCTCCACCTATAAAAGCCGCTCTCTTATTTTCAAAAAAAAAGATAAGTTTAATTTTGCCTTTGTCTATAGCATTCTGTATTTAAAGTTCTATCTTCTCTCTTAAGATCTGATCGCCACACCAAAGAAATTTTGAGTGGTTTCACCTTGGACGGTAACATTTGCTTCCTTGCGCAGGTGCCCAAATCAATAATTGATCAATTGTGACTATTGGTTGCTGTCCCCAGATTTTTACCTCAACACCTTTAAATAGGATTCGGGGATATTGCGGTCCCTACAGGGTTGCAGGGATCCAAAATGACGTCGTTTTGGGCGTGTTTTGTCCCAAAACGACGTCGTTTTGATCAAAAAATGTATTACCCCAAAACGACGTCGTTTTGATCCAAAAATGTATTGCCTCAAAACGACGTCGTTTTGAGGCAAAACACACCGAAACGACGTCGTTTTGGGTCCCTGCAACCCTGCAGGGACCCAACCCACTGCAGGAACCCCGAATCCCTTTAAATAACCCCCAATTATTACAACTACAACAAGGGATTTCCGCACATTTTTTTTCTTTTTTCTTTTCACCTGATAAATCACTTCACAAATCCAAGAAATTGAGTTTTGGGGTTGATTCTAAACCGCCAAGACTCAATTCAACTTTCCCAAAGCGAGACAGGGATGTGGTAAGTGAATCCTATCTACTGCTGCTTTCGGTATGAGGGTAGAGATTTTATTCTCACAACCTTATCTTATTTTATGAATTGCCCAAACCACACCACATGACAATAAAAAGGATTAGGTATTCCAGTATCTGTATGGTAACCCATTCATTCAATTCATATACATACAAAAACCATTTTTAGGATAAATCATACTTGAAGTCTTCTACTTTCATCTAAATTTCACTTTATACCCTTTTACTTCTAATTATGTCGGTAAATTCCTTACACTTTAGGCCAAGTGCAATAAGGCCTCATGAACAATTGCCACCTAGCAGAAAGGTGGATGAAAATATCACATTGAGACTTGACCTAAAATGTAATAGTTGACTGATATAATTAAAAATAAATGATGTAAAGTGAAACTTCGGTAAAAGTACAGAGGTAATAGAATATAAATTAACCGGATTCTTGTTAAAGAGTTTATAAAAGGGGTTCTGGTTGCTTCATAAACCCAGGGTATGCACATAAAAAGTGGGTGGGGGGGTCCATGGAATTTCTCTCTCCTCTTCATAGCATTACAGTAAAGTGAATCCACTAAAATGACCACCCTCATTGTCACCCCCATCTTGGCCCATTTGAATCTCAATTTAAAACTAGAAAAAGGAAAGTATGCAAGTACATGAAAAAATTCAACTATTCCATTTATTGGAGACAGAAAATTGAGTACATATTTTACGTTACTTTTTTTTTATTTGTTAGTGTATAATTAAAACATATTGATTATTATAATATAAGAATCAAATGAGAATATACAGTACGAGGAGTCACCGAGGTTGTCCTAGTCATTATACAACAAACAAGAAAACGTCGGGCTTGGGCTCGAGCTTGAGATAGACATTCAATTAATTATATCTCTAGAAGTTGTAATATATTCATGTAACCAATTTAAGTCAATGACGTCGTGATCGAACCACAAAATTCTAAGATGCTTGCACTCTCTTGTTGTGCAATTTTTGTCATTTATCTTTGAGTTTTGATAGTTTTAAGAGGGCTTTTTTAAACGAAAAATCCATTTTTTTTTTAATTTTTTGATTTCTATATTCAGAAGAAATTTAAAAATTTAAAAATAATTATCAAAAACTGGACAAAGTTCACATACCAGTCAAACGAAAATTGTAACTAACCCAAGGATAAATAAATGCCAACACGTTACAATTCAATGAAAAGGAAATAGGAACCAAGTTGGAGAGAGGTCATCACTGTACTGCAGTCCAACTCATATGTTTACAATTCAAAAATTAACATCAAATACTATGTTTGATTTTTGGACCATAAAGCTGTCAAGGGAATGAAAAAGGAAACTTAAAGCTGTCACCACATGGAGTAACCTAAAAATATCGTAACCGGATCACCTGTCTCAGTGGTCAAATGACGATACTTGTCTATTTATAATTTATCAGGGAATATTTTATAATTTATCCATCTCATTAATAATTATAATTTTTTTTTGATAAATTACAACTGGACATATGTTGCCATTTGGCTAATCAGTTCCCAAAAATATCTCACTTGTAATTTCTCAATGTGTTTGTCTGGGTTTGTAGTTGAACTTATATCAAAAAAAAAGTATTAGGATAATTCATTTTATGCAATGTATTTACATTACATGTGATATAACTTAAAAAAATTTAGGTCCCATATGTGATTATGCAATACCCAAAATACTCTATTTTTAGTAAAACTTTATTAAGATTGATTATTTAAAAATAGAAATTGAAAAAAATCAAATCAAACTTTTCATATCTAACTTTCTAAGTTGTTTCTGACCCAGAAACATAAATAAAAATAAAAATTGTGACAAATACTTCTATACATATTTCAAATCAAAAAAAATAAAAATTACAGCTAATAAGTTGTACTGAACACCTTCGTTGTGTTCATTACTAATTTCACCTTAACTCTATTGTTTTAAGTTGATATGAAGTATCATTTTGATGTGAACTTAAAATTTGCTATGAGACCCAATGTCTGATTCGCAAGGGACACCCCACATTTATGGTCCTTTTCCCTTGCCAAGAAAGCTATGAATTTTGGTCAAATTTCCAAAATTCAAAATTTTAAACTCAAAAAGGTTAAGAGGTTCCAAGTTGGAATTGATGTTCAAAATGAAGTTTTAACTCTCAATCTTGTGCCGACAAAGCTCAATAGTTTGTTGAAAGAGTTTAGGTGGTCCACTCTTGTTTATTTTGGTGATCTAAATTATTTATTTTATAGAGTTTATTAAATAAATTATTTATAAAAACTAAGATTGATCGAACATGAATAACTGGATGATCAGATCTTATACGTCTTGAAGAATATAAATGACAAGTATTATAACGACAACACGTCAACCACTTTTCATAAAAATTTACTTCACGCCATTCACTTCTAATTAAGTTTTAGGTCAGTGTCAATACGACATGTATGTGTTATTCAATTAAGTAATGTAAAAAGGTCACGTGACTTTTAATTGGACCAATTTGATTCAAATTGAATTTTTTTTCAAATGAAATAGAAATAACTTAAACTTGAAGGACTAAAGTGAGATAGATGGCATATTTTAAGGACCATTTGCGAATTTTGTTGAGAAAAATTTCGTAGCCCTGTACGCTAATTAGAGCAACGGTCAGCTCTAATTAACGTTGAATAAAATAAGGAAAATAACGGGTTGGGCTCCATCCTTGGGCCCGGCCCATGGGTTTACTCCGTGTCCTTCCGCGATAATTTGGTTAAGTCTATTTTACAAAGCCCATTGCACAAGGAAGGACTGCAAGTATGATAAAATTGCAAAATTCATAAAAATGAAACAAATATGATAAAATCATCTTAGTACGGCTATCGAATCATAAGAATTTATAAAATTAACTACGGTATCATCAAATGAGAACCATGAGTAAATTTACAGAATAAATAACACTTTTTCAATTCACTCGTCTCGGGAAAGAGAGTATCCATCTTAAAAACTAGCATTATTGACTTGTAACCTCTCTCCATTTCCTTTATTCTCATTCCTTATTCTAAAGAAAGTCTCATTCTTATTCAATAAGTTCACACCCCTACAATGTGGTGATAGGATCGAGATACACAAATTTGAGATAGATCCCCCATTAATCGATTGTTGGTCTGAATATTGAGTTGTAAAAAAATAAATAAATTTGAGACAGATCATGATGAGGTTGGGAGTATTATTTCCAATGGTAACAAGAATTTTTGACTATTGTCTAGAAAAAACAAGCATTTTTAATAAATATATATCCTTACCCATAATCTCCATATATAGGATCACAGCACATAGAGCCCCATAAATTAGACCAAATACAAAGAAGAAAGAGAAAGAGGAAAGAGGTATGTTTGATATGGTATTACCATACTTCCTCCATGGGACCATATAGGGTATGGCAA
>BRYE01000005.1:8996036-8998536 GCA_030159115.1 Actinidia arguta var. hypoleuca | reverse complement strand
GTGAATTACACTGACCACCCCTGAGATTTAGGATTAATACACAAAACACCCCTGACGTTTGCAAAATAACAATGACCTCCTATGAAGTTTGAAACTTATAACAGATTTCTCTTATTTTACACTAACCACCCCTGAGGTTCAGGGTTAATACACAAAACACTCTTACTATTTGTCCATTGTCCATTCATGATATGAGGGGTGCTTTGTGTATTAATCCTGAATTTCAGGGGTGGTTAGTGCAAAATAGAGAAAATCTGTTATAAGTTTCAAACCTCAGGGGAGGTTACTGTTATTTTTCAAATGCCAGGGGTACTTTGTGTATTAACCCTAAACCTCAGGGGTGATCAGTGTAATTTATCATACTTTTTATTGGGTAGTTAGTCAATTTCTTACACTTTAGGTCAAGTGTCAATATAGTTATTTTGTCCATACGTCATTCAATTCAGGCCATATGACCTCATTTCGCCAATTAATTGAACAACACAATGGAGAGAAAGGACATATTGATACTTAACTACAAGTGTAAGAGATTAACTAATGCATTAGTAAGCGCATGGTGTAAAGTATGGTTTCAGTGAAAGTACAAGGTATAAAGTGTAATTAACCCTTCATTGGATTGATCTTCAAACTTGTATGTGGATCTACGCATGGCTACTTTGTCAATTCTCACTACAGCTATGTTTGGATTAAGAATTTAATAAAAAATATATATATATATAAATGATATAATGGTTCTATTTTTTTTTTCTCATCACATTCGAAATTCAAACAGCCTAATTATTCATCACGGATACCGCTTTACAAATGAGAACTTGCGGAAAGCCACAATACTTTAAGTTAATTTTATGCTTTTTTCTTCTTAGATTCCTATAGTTTTAAATTTTCTTTAGTTTTGGTTATATTTCACACATGCAATTCCAAAAATACCCCAAATAGATGGCAAACTACCAAAGATACCCCTGTTACCGTTATAGAATATGGACGTACGGTTTCAGTGACGGGACTATTTAAACACAGATTTAGTAGTCTGGGGGACCGAATTGTTGAAATTGGAAGATTGGGGACTAAACGATGAACTACTGCAACATATAGGAATAGATGGACTTTCTCTGGTTGTGATTAAACAATTCAAAGATTTATTATTCGATATTTAAGATAAATTGTAAGATGAAAAACTCATATCTGTACCTATTAATTCTGTGAACCCAATTAAAGAATTTTTTAGATTTTGGATCCTACTTTTCCCTTCAGATGCAAATCACTTCACAGCAAATGAAGCATTGTTCTTCTTGAATTGCCTAAATTCAATATCCCATTAAATGATTTGGTAGGGCAATTAATTAGAAGAAGAGAATTGCTATGGTTTAAAATTTGGACTTAGAAAAGTTTTCAGAATTCAAAATGAATAGTTCGGATTCATGTGATTATGTGGGATTCACACACTCAACTAAATTTGTATAATTTAATTTAAATTCTGAAAATTTTGAGGGTTCAAATTTTGGAATAGTAGGGTTTCGCTTGGAAGATGAGTTCTAATTGTGGGCATTGAATTTTTTAGGAGAAGCATAAATGAAGAGTTACCATTTAGGAATGGGCTCCTCTCCAGTTTCAAAAAATAACTACATGGGTCAAGTTTTGGACTTTTCGTGCTCCTCTCCGATTCACTTTAATAATTGGATCCGTTCATTGGTAGACCTTATCAAGACCATTAATCATGCCAAAAATCATGTTGATCGGATATCCATCAATACCTGATCGGAACACATTTACATTAAAAAAATAAATTCGCACACCGGATTGGTACCCATTTGTTTCAAGATGATTGATCGATATCCGATCAACTTGATTTTGGTGTGGTTAACGGTCTCGACTAGATCTACAAATTGAACGAATCCGATTATTAAAGTGAGTCCAAGAGGAAAGTCCAAAACTGGACCCGCCCAGTTTTTTTGGAAACTGGAAAAGCCCCAGCCCATTTATTTACTGGAAAGACCGACACTTTGTTGCTGTAGAATATTGCTTCTTTGCAATGTTTTGGTCCAAGTAGACTGAACTTGGAGTCTCGGACACAAAGCTGCATAGTTCCATCACTCCCAAGTACGGTATACAGAGAGGATGAAGGAAGAAAATAGTCGTCTCTCTCTTGGTTGGAGTAATTGACTTTGCAAAAGTGAACTCCGAACCATGTCACATGATTCTCTGTATCCAAAAACTCTTTGTTTTTCTGTTCTAATATGCTTTTATTTGCATATTTCAACGCATAATTAGTGTATTTTGAGGTTTTTCCATTACACCTCCTCTCGGGATTAGTGGGTCCGATGTCCTCTCTCAATCTTTCTGTCTTAATACACCTCTAGTTGCACATCTTATCTTGTGATTCGTGCATTTCGAGATTGCATTATGCTTGTAGGTGTAGGTGTTCATTAAACGGAAATTTTGGGGACACATGATCTGTGGCACGTGAGGCACTACTTACTTCGTATTCACTCCAAGTTATTTT
>BRYE01000005.1:8863536-8868536 GCA_030159115.1 Actinidia arguta var. hypoleuca | reverse complement strand
ACCCACGTGATGGCACGTGGCCCCCCTCTTTACAATTCTCCACAGCACCTATCCCTTTCTCCCATGAAACGGGGCCATGTTTTATAGGAGGAATTGAAAAAAACGAGGAATTAACTAGGGTTACTGGATTCGTTAATATTGTGGGTCCTATACGTTTAGGGAAAAGAGAGAGAATTATATGTAATCTTTATATTACGAGATAAAAGAATGAGATAAAATATTGAGTATTTTTTTAGCGGTAAATTTGAAAAAAAACGTAGACTATTCAGAGGTTGGCTTATCTTGAAACTGTTTATTCTAAGAGGAGGGTGTACAGAATTATTAGTCTTATTCTGAATACATTATGTGGGGTGTGAGTTTGAGAAAAAAAAAACACGAGAATAGACACATACGATGGGTCAGTGGTGGTTGAGGATGGCTGTAGGCAATCGTTGGTTGTGGTGGCCTAGCTGCGACACAGAAACAGTAAATTTGGCCGCCATATCATTTTTTAAAAAATAGGTCTCCAACGGTTAAGTTAAATGATCTTTGAATCAATATATGTAGGGAGAGACTGTAAACTTTCTTTAGCTAAATTCTCATACTTTTGAAAGAATAAAGACCGAGTTATATAACTCAGTTTCGCACATCTTTGGACACGCCAACTGTTACATTACTGGACATTTTGTAGTTTGGCGCGTGTCTGAATGGGTTGGCTGCTAAGTTAGTCAGTAGACGGCTACCGCAGCCATGCCTTTAGGGTCTGTTGGTAGCTTGTAATCATATCGTCGACGTCTCAATCCAAGCGCGGTTGTCATAGGAACCCTTGTCATGCAAGTTATCTTTTGCTCCCTGTCATGCCTTGTTACCACCGTCAACTGTTATCCCTCAGCCAAGTTTCGGCGCAATTACTTTACTGAGCTTGCTATAGAGTGACAACTTGGCCATTGATACTTGCCTTAGCTCAATTAGTGCTGATGTTCAGTGAAATCTCGACCAAGCTCTGGCGTAGGACTATAATTTTGTGGTGACCTAATGAGCTTGCTATAGAGTGACCTAATGAGCTTGCTTTATAGCGATAGTTTCGTGGTGGTGCCTGTCTCAACAAGGCTATAATTTGTAGTTGTGTATTTTATCTTTTACATATTATTTGTTTAACTATTGGACTGGGGGATC
Organism: Actinidia arguta var. hypoleuca; assembly: GCA_030159115.1. Classification (NCBI taxonomy): domain Eukaryota; kingdom Viridiplantae; phylum Streptophyta; class Magnoliopsida; order Ericales; family Actinidiaceae; genus Actinidia; species Actinidia arguta. Next base: position 8,867,381 of record BRYE01000005.1, on the reverse strand, counting down.
ATATCATATGTAGTGCATTGTTTCCATATGTTCTTTGCTAATACAATCTCTCTCCTAATCCCTTCATTTAAACATAGCGTATGGTAAAAAAAAAAAGTTTCACTAGTTTCTTCCTTCTTCTCTCTCTTGATACGTATAGTTGTGTGGTTGAAACCATCTAATTTGTCTTGCCAGGTTTATCTTGGATAGTGAGAGTTTTGAGAGGAGTAAGAATGTAATTTTAATCAATATTATGATTTTCATATTTAGAAAGAATTAGAAAAAAAATATATATATTATTGGTTAATTGCACCTAATCTTTTTTCAAGTTATTCTTTAGTTTTGCCAAAATAATTTCAACCATTGGATTGAATATAAAACGAAGAAACAGTTGTGTAAACAAATTAAGAAAAGGAAAGTAGAATAATGAGTTTGAGCATGATTCAAGGTGAATGAGTGGCTTCTTGGAGGGAATGTCTGTCTACCTAACCCTAATCATCTCCCTCACGTTCATGGCCTCCACTCACTTTGCTTCCCGAATACCTACGTTTTCTACACTTTCTTTGGAAAAATAGATATGATGTATTTGAATTAAATATAAGGTGATAATTTTTACGCTCCTTATCATATTAAATTACTTAAATACTGTTGTATATACTCAAATGTTTCAACTATATGAGAGGGGTATTTAAGTAATTTTATCTAACAAAAGACAGTACAATTACTAAAAAAAATGAACGAGAAAATCAATTTCCAATAGATAGACAGGTTGGTATTTTGAGATTCGAGAGCACCAAGTTGTAGCACACAAGTTGGGTGGTCCCAGGTGTACTTTGGAGTGAGGAAATTAAATCTAGTTTGCAAGCTTTTGTGACAGAAAATTATTGACTTCTATTGAGAAAATAGGGGCTGAATTTAAAAATTAAGTATATGGACTAGATTCGATTTAGAAATAATCTGCAATATATCAAAGTTGTGGTACGTACTATACATTTATTTTATGAATACTTTTACTATTCTAGCTTAATTCCTGACATATAGGATGATTGCACACAATATATTTTAGAGGAATCATTCTGCTATCGTAAAAGCAAAAACACAGCCTAAAAACTGCATGGGATTGTTATTTTAGAATCAATTTTTCAAAACCCGATTTAACAATTATTTTCAAGAATAAAATCATTCGTTGTTTTCATTATCTTATTCATTTTTTGGAGAAAATAACTTTCTAGAATTTAAAAACATGTTTTGGATATTTTCTAAGAATTGAGTTAATTTCCAATTTAGGAAACAAGTTTCGAAACAAAATTCTAAAAAGGAACTAAAAATGCTTCGGAGATGAACCATTTCGCGTGGGCTTTTTGTCTTGTGTAAGTTCATGAAGCGTAAGTCCAACTTTGTGAACTTCGAACAAAGCCCAATCCATGACAAAAGAGCCCAATGGATAGTCCAAGATCAGGCTTTAAATAAATGGACCAAGGTCCACTTCTATCTGATTACTTCATGTCATACCACCCCTCTTATTCAATAGGAAATTACCACATTAGCCCTTAACATTTTTTGTTCCAGCATTTGATCTGGATGATAATGGCTAGGGATTGAGTAATGGTAATTTCGTGAAGAAGGGGATAAAAAGGTAATTTCCTATGGTTGTATTTGAATCAAAAATTTGGTTAGGAAAAAAAAAATGAAAAAAAAAAATTCAACCATTCGAAATCATTGGATCCTCTACCATTTTAATTTATTTTTATCTTATCAAATTCTTGATCCAAACATAACTTAAAGAAACAAATTTTACATACAAAATTAAGAAGTGGGGTACTGAAAAATTAAGGAGCCCTTAATTTCTTAGTACCCCACTTCTCAATTTTGTCTATATATGTTGTTCTCTTTCACTATTTCCCGTATGCAAAAAAAATAAAAAAACTCAATCCCTGAAGAAAAATTGACCCCCAAACCAAAACCCCCTTAAATAAAACCTATATTAAATTATTAATTATAGGCTGTGGTGTGGGGTGTGAAGGAAACTAGTTGACACGAGAGAGAGAGAGAGAGAGAGAGAGGAGGCACATGGGAACATGAGGACACATGTGGAGAAGATACAAGACTCTCTCTCAAAAAAAAAAAAATCAAAACTTGGAATGAGGTAGCCTCATGAAGTAACATGGATCCAACCTACATCCCTTCCCCAGCCATGTGATGAACATGTTTTCAGGTGAGAGACTAAACTCATACTAGTGTATATATATATATATATATATATATATCAACACCCAACACTCAACACTTGATCAATCTCATAATAGGAAAGTGCATATTTCAACTTCCTTACAAACACCCATCACTTGCAAATTTGAAAGCAACCATGGAATGCAGTGCCCCACCCCCACATCACTCTCTCATATATATATATATATATATATACAAATGACATCTACCAATCCCATAAATCCAACTCTCCTTTTTCTTTTGAGTAATGATATACCAACGGAAAATTTAAACATAGTTTTTAAATAAAATAAATGTGATAATTTGTTGACTTTTCATATTCAACACAAAAATTGGCTCCTATTGTGTTTATAATTTTAAAATTACCGCTACCATGTTATTCTGACAATAATTTCAGTAAAAAAATTATGGAAGAATAACATTGTCTTTGTCATTTTATGCCCGTCTCCTACACTCTTGAGTAAGTGCAAGAGACGGGATAAAAAGAGTCACGCCGTTAATATGTATAAAGAATATTTCTAGGTACTAAAATAAATTAAAAAATTAAAAAAGAATCTCAAAATTTGACATCGATAACAAATTAAATCATATAATTTTAATTGTAACAAATTTAATCGAACCCTGGAACATCATAAATTAAATTATGTAGTTTTAACTGTAACAAATTAATCGAACCCTAGTGACTGACGAATAACCTCAATTGTCATCGGATTAAAATTTCAAAGTTAATTTATTTGTTGCAATTCAATATACATGGTTTAATTTATTACCGATATCAAACTCTAATTTTATTTTCTCTTTTATTTTTGTAACTATTTAGCTCTCGAACAGTTAGAAGATGCTCTTATTCGTAGTTTCCAATTCTGATACTAAACAAGAACTTGCGGTTAAATTCATTGCTGGTACATGCATGCTCGTAACGTGTGTGCTGATTTCTTTAAAGTTTACATGACAAAGAAGTGGTACGTACGTTCCAGAACAGGGCTATTGTTAAGCTAGGGTCCAAACAAAGTTGACAGAATTTGGAAAGTGAAGGTTCTTGTTTAGGGAAAGAAATCCATTCACTGGACCACAAAATCGAATCCAATTGCATCTGCAACAAGGAAATCAAGGAAGCTAGTCCACTTTTTTTTAAAAAAATTCATTAGTTTCTCCACAAAAATAAAAATCATTGAATTGGGTAAATTTCACCTGTAGTTTGATCTGAGTATCACTTTGGTCTTGAACAATTAGAATCCCTAGTTTCAATTCGAATTAAACGTCGTCTTTTCATCCATACCCAATAACAATTTAGACAGAAAGGAATCATGTAAAAACTCATGTGACTATTTTGAAGGACCAAAGTGAAATGTTGGCCAAATTACAAAGATCCATGGACGTAAGATTAACATCTAAAAAGGGATACAAGTCTCCACGTGCTTACTTTCTATCAAAAATAATTTTTAACTGGGAATGATACAGGGATCGCATTGAAACCAAATTAAAATTGTAGGTTCTAATTGTTCAAATTAAAACTGTAAGGATTAAATAAAAACTTTAGTAAAACAACAAGGAACATTGTTGTGTAGAAATCAACTCATCCCTTAGTGTATTTTGCATTTCATTAGCCTAATTCTTTCTACTTTTGCTTTGTAATT
>BRYE01000005.1:8846036-8848536 GCA_030159115.1 Actinidia arguta var. hypoleuca | reverse complement strand
ATTCTGGGCTGATCATACATAGATTTGAGCCTAAATAAATCTTTTATTTCAATTTTTTATGAAAATTTGATTTTATTTTGTTTCGAAGTAGATGTTTAAATTAACAAACGTGCATGTGAGTGGCATGAAAGAAATAGCTACAATTGTTGTTGTTTTATGTTTGGTAAAATATTGAGGCACGTGTAAGTTAAGTTTTTTATGTGATTTTTTGTTTGATTTTAAAATTGAAGGTTGAGTACCCATCACCTTGAGTCCGATATTTTTCTGTATCTAATTTTTTGCGTAAATTAATCACACAATCACTGCATGTTGACACAACTGATAAGTTGTAATTTTTATTTTTTTGTATTGAAAGCTATGGTAGAATATTTAATACAACTATTTATGGATAAAAAATAACTTATAAAAATTTTAAAAAAATAATTATTAACAATTTCTTTTTAAACTTTTTAACTGACCTTAATTTTACCAAATAATTTTTCAATTATACTTAAACTTTTCAACACAATCATATTAAAAGAATATATTTTTTAGCTAGCTCAAACGAGAATTTGCGAGTAGAAGAATGTTTTGTTAGTAAAAAGTTTTGCTTTTAGAGTAGTGCTATGGGTACACTCAACTTGCACCCCATGGTGAGGTGTCCACACTCTATTGGGGTGTCATTGAGGTAGACCCCATTGGCACCCCAATGGAGTGTGGACACATCACCATGGGGTGCTATTGGGGTGCAAGTTAGGTGTACCCATAGCATTTCCCATTTGGTATTTGACATGATTAAAAGAAAAAAATATTAAAAAAAAATAGATATAACTTTTCTTTTCTTGGATCATACCTAAATCACAGCCTAAATAAAAACCTTTATTTCAAATTTTTTATTCAGAAAAATTTACAAACGTGGAGAGAGAATTGAAGGTTGATAACCTTAGGTCATGTTTGGCTAAATAATAAAACAAGAGATGGTTGAAGGCCCAAGGTCATATTTGGTTAATCACTAAAAATAAAGGTATTCTGGGTGCAAATTGCATTTATCATGTCATGTGTCTGGCACATGATATTTTTTATCCAAAAATAAATAAATAGATTGCTAATTGAAGGGGAAAATTAAATAATTTTAAATACATCAAGGGGCCAATTTGAATTCAAAATTTAAAAGACAACTCGAAAATAATTCATATTTTAAGGAGATTTAATATAATCTATCCTATTTTTATTTTTTGATGCGCCAAGATCAACACTAACACCCAAATTCATCTCCACTGTAGCACTCTCTTTTCTATTTTGAGCCTTTTCCATTTAAAATTGGTCTCCTAATAATATTTTTAATTAAAAAATGAAAAAACAAGCAAAACAAAAAGTGAAACATATATGCATATTTTCATTTGCTTATAATTTTAACTGCGTATATTTAGTTGAATGTTAGAGGCAACATGGCATGGTTGGAACATAAGGATAATATATAGTTTTCATATGCACAATTTTGGTTTTTTACTTGGTTCTAAATTATGTCTCTTAATTTTATGTTATAACATCTGTTCCTTCACCAATTGAATGATTTGAAGATTGTTGAAAGTGTCATTTTTTCATCAACATTACGAGGTTATTTTTTTATCAACTTCAATTATGAACACTGGATATCAACTTAGGAGGGTTGTCCTTTACAACCACACGTGTTGTGTAATCTTTTGATTTGTTTTTATATTTTTATTTTTTTTGCTTAGTGCCCGTGGACACGGGCAATTACTAGTATATATATATACAATGAAATAAGTTAAATAACTATTTCCTATGTACGAAGTACAGATGCATAGAAAATTATATGAAGCATAGATGAATATATATACAACGATTCACCAAAAAAGAAATCTATTTTCAATAGATGAAGTACTGATGCATAACTTGTACATAGAAAATTAGTAATACATAACTTTATCTCCGACTACGCAAGAACTTAAAACAAGAAATCTCAGCAATTCAGTATTGTTGAAACTGAATGTTATCATAATCAGCAATTCAGCATATTTGCCTTAAAACTCCAGCATAATTGCCACTATAAAGAGGAGAAATAAAGGACGAAAAAAACATAAAGAAGAAGAAGAAGAGATAAGGACTGACCTCACTCCACCGTCTAATGTACTGATGTAGATCGGAATCCACCGTCTAATGTCCTTGATAAGTAAGATCGTATTTAACCCGCGCGTAAAAAACCTGAAAAGTAGAAAAGTGATAGTAAATATCACCGGTCCCAACAGCGGAATTGAATGAGACTTGGTAGTCTGAATGGAATCATCGAGAGGATCAAAACTCATCGCCTTTGTCCATGAGCCCCGCCGATTTTCGGAAAAATTCCATCGTTTGCCTCCCGAAAGAACAATTTTGCCATTTTTAATAATTATTGTTTTAGTTATAGCTTTTAATTTAAAAATCAAAATGAGATCTCGTTTGTTGGAAAATGTTTCCTAAGTAGAGTAGGAGTTGATTTAGGTATTAACTCAATTTTTTT
>BRYE01000005.1:8793536-8796036 GCA_030159115.1 Actinidia arguta var. hypoleuca | reverse complement strand
GAATCGACGCCACAAGTGTCTATCCTCGATTTCATTCCTCTCATACCTCAAACGCTTAACCCCACACAAACTAAATTCCCATTTGTCTTCATTAAAAAGCACAAACATCCTACAAATCTTCAAATAGTTAAAGTAGGAAACACAATCATACGTATTAACTTCCACGACACTTAGAAACACAATTTTATGCTTAAAAAATCTGCTTCTACTCAGAGAACATGACAGTTCAAGAAAAGGCGCACCTAATAAGTAATATAATTCTTTGTTGATATAGTTTTTGCTTCCCAAACCTGTGAATCGTAGTTCTTCTGCAGAAGCCCGTCAAATCACAGTCAAAACCTGTTCATTTTAACAAAAACGAAAACAAAAATTAGAAATGACAGAGTACCTAAAAGTTTCACTAAGAAACACTGATCTCAAAAAAATACCTGCTCATACTTCAATTTGAATCAAAATTGAGAGAGAGAGAGAGACTACAGTGGCGATGCTCCTATACATTTACATGCCGTTCGACGATTTCTTGGTAGAGGAAGGAAATTGGAATTAAATATAAAAAACAATATAAAATGCATAAACTGAATTAAACATATCAGCAAAAGACAAAAATTAGAAATTAAAGAGTACTTGGGTTCTTTTATAGCACAATTATGTTCACCCGTGGGTGAATATTATTTATATTTTTATTGGTCTAAATAAAATGTGTTCATTATTTTAAATACGATTCACTCTACTATTTCATCAAAACTTATATATTTAGTGGAATTATGTTCAATCACCTAACAAAACACTTTATTATTTCACGACCTATACTAAAGGGCAAAAATAATTTTTTTAAATTTTTTTGAAGATAAAATAATTTTTTTCTGTCTTTAGCGAGTTTTTTTTATCAAGATTAGATAATTTTTTTATATTTTTTGACTCTTCTCATCAAAGTAAACCAAAAAAGTATAAGATTTTGATTAAATAGTAAAATAAAATCACTAAAGACAAAATAAATTTTATATTTATACTAATTTAAAAACTTCAATATATTCATGTGCGGACACATGACTGTTTCGTTCATAAATTCTAATAGATGTGGATGGAGGGCCAACATCGCAAATGATTTCAAATTTCAAGCTTTAATATGTTCAAATTAAAACGTCAAGAATAAAAGTGGAATATGAGTAAAAGTTAGAGTCTAAAGTAAAAATTATCCACTGAGAATTAAGACTAAACAAAAATGTTAAATTAATAAAAAGGGTTTAAAGTCAAATAGTTGTAAACAGGGGTTGGAAATGGAAAAAACCAAACCAAACAAAAGGGGTGGGGTCTTTGATCATAGCTGCTCGAGCGGCCGCCAAAAAATATTTCCTTACTGGGCACCACCTGAGTTTAGCCCGCTTGAGCGGCCCGCTTAAACTTTGACAAAAAAAAAATATGAAACTTAATAAAAAGTACCATAAAATAACGGTCATAAAGTGGGTGTCAATAGGAAAGTTAGTTTAAAAACAACTTAAATACGTATTAAGGACACTATAGTCTTGCACAATAAATGATATTTTGGTACTGAAGTTCAACCGGCATTTAGAAGTCCTTTCTCCATAAGATCAAATTGAGTAGTCGATTCAATATCTATCATGTTCACTCATCTAATACGTCTATTTTGTTGTTTTGTTGTCAAAGTAAGATATAAGATGACGTATGAAAATTGCACGACAGAGTGGAGGCTATATGATATGTGTTATTTATGTATATTGTTTAATAAACAAATTGATATGTTTTTATCCAATTTTTAAGAAGTGGCGAGTCATATAAGTAAATCTAATAGTTGAATCTTCACTCATAAAAGTAAATCTAAAAATGGAACTACGGCTCTGTTTGGTAATGCTTAAAAGTCAAGCTTTTTTTAAGCTTGTTACCAAAAAGGTCAAGATTTTTTGTTTTTTTTGCTTTTGTGGCTTTACTTTAGGTAAAATTAAGCAAAAAAGCAAAATCAGATAAGCAAAAAAGCCAACTCTGATTGATTTTTTTGCTTATTTTAAGCAAAAAAAACAGAAAAAAACTAAAAAAAGCTGGTGCCAAACAGGCCCTACATTTTTATCCTTAATCCAATAATTTGAGGGTGATTAAGGTTAAATAAGTAAAATGATAGGAATTTTATATATTATTTTAATATATTGGTGAAACGCGTCGAATTACACTATAAAAAGCAAAACTCTTTATCTCTCAAAGATACACAATAAGAACCAATAAAGATTATACTCTCTCTCTATATATTTTCGATCTCTAATTTAACCGTCGAAAAATCATCGCGAGACAGATCCATCGATCTTTCTCACTGTTCATGTCTTTGTAGGACAGATGAACAATCCTCTATCACCGTCACTCGCTAGCAACCGCCGCTAATATTTATTTTCGATTTTATTTATCTTCATCCACCACTCAAAAAAATTGTTTTAGTATATTGCATGCATGGTTTGGCCAATTTAGTTCAAATGGGTGGCCCGACCCGGTCAGA
>BRYE01000005.1:8758536-8761036 GCA_030159115.1 Actinidia arguta var. hypoleuca | reverse complement strand
ACACTTGTATGTGATGGATGTGGGTTAAAGAACTTGTCCAGAAAGACAGCGTGACACGTGACCGTTAACGATTTTTTAACTCAGATTTTTGTTAGTGGATTATTGTATTATTGAAAGCGCCCTGTTTGTCTTGCAATTTTGATTCGTTCCATCTAGTGAAAGAACTGATGTCTTGTGATTTTGGAATGTTTCCATTATGCAGCTACTGCTTGCAGAGTTTTTGAAATATCAATCAGATACTATCCGTTAGTAATCAAAATTAAAACTCGATAAACTATTCATGGATTTCTGTTTCGTATTTAACTATTAGTAATGCTAATACTTATAAAAGAAGTGTGCTAAGATTGGCTGTAAATTTAGAGAGTAATATCAGAGCGTTTTTTACCAAGAGAAAGTGTAAAGAGTGGATGTAAGTTTTTTTATAACCAGGATTTCCGTTCCAATTGGATTTGATGGAGATTAATTTGGAGCTATTAAATTAATAGCAGAAAAAACCTTCAATGGCCTGGAGAACTCGAAATAGAATAGCATTAAAAAAGAATATATTTTAAAGAGGTCATGTGATACTTGATTGAAAGACGATGATTACATGAATGATAAGTGTAAGTAGTTGGTGGGAGCTTCTAAATGAAAACTATAAGAGGACAAAATATACAATGACGTAGTTTGGCCTTGCTAGGGAAAAGACTTTCACTGAGCTGTCGCTATGGAGCAAGTTCTAAGGTTCTCTGCGTCGGAGCTCAGAGCAGAAACTATTAAAGACATACTCTGTCCAAACTAAGGCTACTTCTACCCCTGAGTTGTCGTTGCTTAGCAAGCTCGGTAGGGTAACCGAGCCTAAGCCTGGACAAGGGGCAACGGCCGGCGGTAATCTCGAGAGATATCAGGGGATAGAAGGTAGCTTGCACGTCGAGGTTTCTTCGAACAGCCCCCACGCCCGGATGGAGATGTCGGTAGAATGATGAGAAGCTACCAGCCACGCCCTAAAAGCATGGTTGAGTCAGCCGCCTACTCACCGATACAACGGTCGACGCTTATAAGCACGCACCGAGCTGTAGTCTATTAAGTGATAATACAGCTAGCACATCAAGGCACACGTCGAATTGTGCTATATAAAGTCAGTCTTTATTTCATTTAAAGATACGCACACTTTGGCCAAAAAAAACATACACTTTCTCTCTACAAACTCCTATTATTTAACTTTACCGTCGGAGAGCCATTTTTTAGAAACAGCTCCGACGGCCAACTTACTATTTAGGTGTTACAGCTAGGACATTGTTAGGCTACGGGGTGAAGCTACCAACACAGTTGCAAAACTACCGCGAGTGTTTATCCTCGATTTCCATCCTCTCATCTTTCAAACATATCAACCCCACAAAAACCAAATTGGTCTTATTACAAGCCATCCTGATTTAATGACTTTAATTTTATCTCAATACAAACTATATAGTTTCAATCATATCCCCATCTTCAACCTCCATACCTAAGTATACCTCCACCCCATCCTTCTCCACCTCCCACCACTATCTCCACCCATCCCCCAGTCGTCCTTTCCCTCCATCATTCAGCCCTTTCCTCCTCTCTCTTGTCGAGAATTTGTCTTCCATCAGGCCCCCATCTTATCATGTCGTTGCAACTAGTAGTCCCATTTGCTCATGCAAATACCCCTATGTATCTCTCCAATTCATCAAAGGGCACCCATAACTCCCAAAAATCCAAACACCCTTCATCCTTCCATTGCCCCTCTAATTAAGTGTCGATTTCCCCAACATTGATCATCAGGCATTGAATCAGGCCACTCATGGCACACAAACCTTTTGGGTTCACCACGCCATGGGCCATGATTGAATAATAATTGGTTGTTTTGAATACCTCTCTTGGTGGCTTGTGGTTGTGACTAGTAAAGGTTGGGATGATGAATTGGGTGGGTATGCTTAGAAATGGTGTATCTTTAATGATAATTTTATTTAGAGTTAAAATTGTAATAAAAAAATCAATTTTTTGATTTGTATTGAAACCAAATTGGTTTGCATTTAGAAACTTGCGTAGTGGTTGATACCAATGAAAGTAAATGGTGTAAATAAAAATTTAGGTGGAAAGTACGGGGTGTTTAGTGTAATTCAACCTAAAAAAAATCCGAAAAAATAATGGAGATGCGGGGTATCGATCCCCGTACCTCTCGCATGCTAAGCGAGCGCTCTACCATCTGAGCTACATCCCCTTTGTTTTTTATCCAGCACAAAATTTAATTAAATTGTTTTTTTTAATTTTGATTGCCATTGTTGTTCAAAACTTTCAAATCTCTCTCGCTCTCGCTCATGTGCAGAAAATGTTGAGAAGATTGCTGGTGGAAGTCTCCACTCATCATCGTCGATGCCTCTTCACTCCTCGTCCCGCTAGATCTTACCGCCGATGCTCTTCGTCGTCGTCGCCGCCCCAAACGGGAACCAGTACTTTCGTCGACCAGTTGGAGGGCCCAAACGAAGCCACTCTGCCGCCA
>BRYE01000005.1:8743536-8746036 GCA_030159115.1 Actinidia arguta var. hypoleuca | reverse complement strand
TGGACCCACCTCGATGCGCTGATGTACAGAATGTTTCCCTCTAGCCTGGGTGACCTCGAGTTAAGGTAGTTCGAGAAGATTTCCCAAGGTTCTGTAGGGAATTTCGTTCAATTATCTGAGTCATCCGTAGCTTGATTGATCATCAACACAAAGGCTCCTATAAGAGTCATCTCCCTCCTAACACTCGGGAAGGGGAAGAATGAGATGCTCTACAATTACTGGAAGAGGTATTGAGAACTGTACAGTGAAATTGACAGATGTTCAAAGGAACTAGTGGTGGTGAGCTATAAACTCGGACTCATGCCCGGGAAAGCTCTGGGATGATTTGACATTGGAACCACAAACTGAGTTTTATGATCTGATGTCCCGTGTGGAGAAATACGCTCGGTTAAGGATGATGCGAGGCTTGCGGAGCGCCAGGAGTGTCATCATCCCGAGGAGATAGGTTGTTCAAACACCACAAGGAAAGTGTGGAAGAACGTGAAGGATGAGTCAAGCAAAGAGTTCATGTAGTTTTCAAAGAGTTGATCTACAAACTCTTGCCCTGCATTCGAGATAAGTCGTACGACAAGAAATCGATCCCAATGGGTGGCGATGCGAGTAAGAGTAATTGAAGGTGGAAATTTGCTTACTATGAAGAAAGGGGCATAGAATTGAGAACTACATGCGAGTTTTGAGCTCTACTCCGCATGACCAAAAGTCGGACATTAATCGAGCTACAGTGAGTCTCCAATATGGGTTTAAACCGTCTACCTGGTTTCATGTTTTGTTACCAACCACACGGTTTTGGGGCAAAACCCTAACCCTAAATGTCCAAAATGTTAAGTTACAATGCCGAGATGGCATCCTACGAGATTCAGATGCACAAACACAAACCAAACCCATTCCAGCAGGGGGAACGGATCGAAGCAAATATTCTAAGTCATTTGGACCTAGGGGAGTTCAATTGTTGCTCATCGATGGCAAATGATCAGCCGTGACAAACACTCCAGCGTAAAATGTCGATTTTGAAGTTCTAATTGCAAGTTTGTGCCACTGAAATTGCAAAAGCAAAAACAAATATCGCATTACTTAAGATTTTTGAAGAGATTGAAGCTTTTCGAAAAATTGAAAGTACAAAGAACATTGCAGTAAATGAAAATAAAAACTCATCGGTATGTTGGAGAAGATGGTGCAATGACGGTGACAACGGTGCGATAGCGGCAGAGACGATGGCGGTGGCTTGCTTGCTCTCATTTTCTCTCTCTACAAATGCTTTGGAAGTGCAAAGTGTGAAGAAGACGGTTCGGGTCCCTTATTTATAAGAGAACTTGAACTGTATCGTTTTCTCGCCCAAATAACGCCTAGGGGCAGGTTTGTCACTTCATTTTTTCGTGCCCTAATCGAGTTGCTCAAAAAAACCAGAGTTTGATATGTTGCATGGAAAAGATAGTGACGAACTGCCTTAACCGAGCTATATCAAACCAAAGTTCTGGGGGCAACCAGCTTACATAACCTTTGCAGCAGACAATCAAGCTCATGCGAGCTAGGAGGCAATTGTAAGGGGATAAAATACCAAACCACCAATGTGATCGAGCTCCACCGTATGCCACCACTGGACTGTCGCTCTACAGCAAGTTTCGACGGCCACCTCAGTGCGATTGCTCAAACAACGAGCAGAACAACTATCACAACAGATTTACTTGATTGAGCTTCAGGGGCAAAGGGAAATCGTACACGCAAAACTTGCCTGCCACCCAAATGCTTGGGCTCAAGTTCTTATGATGTGACAAGCTAACTATCAACTACGTTTATAGGGGCATAATTGAGTCTACCGCCTACTTTCTGGTATATCAGCTGGCGCGTGGTCGCACGCACTGAGTTACCTTATTAAAGGAGCACTCTGCTCTCATTCACGGGTAATGAACTCTCTCTCTCTCTCTCTCTCTCTCTCTCTCTCTCTCTCTCTCTCTCTCTCTCTCTCTCTCTCTCAGTCTCTCTATCTAAAAATAACTCTCTTACTCTTATTTTCTTTTGTCATAGACTTGACAATCCGAGAACCGTCTCCAGAACAGCTCCAAGCGGTCTTGCTCACAATTGCTGTCTTGCAGGCTCGACCGAGCAGAGTTAGAGCTACCGGGAACCTCCTAACATCACCGCTTTGTCTGCACTCGATTTTCTTCTAACCCTTTCATTAATTCAAGATCCAAACCTCACCATCGCCTTAAAACTTAGAATATAGGTAGAAGCAGATAGTGAGGGAATGAGCTGATCTCGGTCCAGATAGGATAGGCATTATTCCTACATTTTAGAATATTTCTTCAGTTGTCAACTTGGATGGCAAGAAGCTGAGCTATTCCTTTCCTTTGGTGGTGGGTGGACGAAGGCGGTAGAAAGAGGTTGGGATAGTAGCTCTAGTGTGAGGTGGGTTCTCAGTAGTAGAGAGAGAATGATCTTAAAAAAGGGGAGAGTTCAATTGATTAGTTATAGGACTTGGGGGTGTTGTAGTGCGGCAAAGCAC
>BRYE01000005.1:8698536-8701036 GCA_030159115.1 Actinidia arguta var. hypoleuca | reverse complement strand
TGCAATATATCCACCCGACCAAGCATTCTGCAATAAAAAACAACATAAAAATAAAATTAAAACATATAACGAATAACAAAACTGATACAGAAAGTTCCAGAGAAGGGTCTTCCTATTTCGGAAACATTATTATGTAAAATAATTGCATTCTTACGCACCAGGGGCATGGAATTTAGAAAACAACTTGAAGGTGTTTTGACCATACGGATGCAACAGCACTCCCTCGGCTTTACAACTGATCAGAAGAGAAGTTACACTACCTCCCCGGCAAAGAATAGATTTGACCGTGTCCTGCTCTCCATTGTGTTAAGAGTGTGATCTTCACAAACATGAGAAGCAGAATTAATTTTTCGAGCATGTGAGAGAGAGAGAGAGAGCCTCAGACAATGGAATGCCTCCAGCAGTGACAAATTCATCCTTGAATTGGCCCTTCATTATCATTTATCAAAGGGTTATAATATATATACAACAATTTGAAGGGAAAAAAAAAGAGAACAAAATATTTTTGACATGAAGTGCTGAATTGTACCTTCCATTTCACTCTAAATGAACAATGTTTCAACTGAGAAGCGACAGACAGTATTGCGTTATTCGAAACGGAAGCCCACAAAATATCCCCATTCAAAACCTGCGTATTTGTATAGAAAGTAATTATATGAGAGCAAACTACCACCAGCAGAACTCAATATATAATCTTTCAACGAAAATAAAAGGTAGACCAATTTTTTACCTTTATAATCGGAACTAACTTAACATCTAAGACAATATCCCTGTACCATGAGGTTTGTTCTATATATGTAGAAATGTAAAATATAAACCCATTTAGATTCTTTTTCCCCTCTTCCCTGTGGAATGTGGATGCATCTGTCTGACCAATCAAAAGTTACACATTCCTTGCGTCTATCCAACAGAAAAGGCTCCACACCAATTGCCTCACAGTTGACAATAAAATCCCCAATATTTATACTTGCCAAACTTCTACAATCCGATGTCCGTTACATGAGTCCAGTGGAAGATGATAATATATGGATTGAATTGTCAGATTATTTCACATATACTGTTGCTAAATCTAAAGATAGAGGATTTGATCATGCTGATGAATGTTCTTGGAGCTAATAGACTTATGTAACCCTTACACTGGGCGTAAAAAGAAACTATTGGGATGCTAGTGCTACGCAACAGAAAAACCACAAACTCATATCAACACAACAAAGCCAATTTACAACAACTTGTGGCCGGCTATGTTGCTCCAATTTCACTATTCCACTCAATCAACAGCCACAAATCCCAGTTAAACCTAAACGGCTAAACTCAAATTTCTTTAGCACATGGATTGTACCATCCAATCCTGAGTACAAATACATACCTCCTCTCGGCTTTGCTTCAGACAAAAGGCAATCGACTACTGAAGATGAGCTGTTACTGACAGGAAATACCCTTCTATCATCCTCGGTCTGACACCAGAATGGTAATACTCAATTATAAGCATAAAAGACTAACTCCAATGCCTAAGGTTGTGAAATAAAACATTAAAAGCACAAAAAAAAAATAGAAGAAAGGGAACAAAGACAACCTTCAGTTCACCCCATGATCAGAAAACCAAAGGACATCGTATCCTTTGGACCATTCATCCTGAAGAAAGAGTCTTTTAGTTTCTTATTACCCCTAGGATAATGTTCTGCCAAAATCTATGCACAGAGTCAGTATTACCAACATCACTTGATCATACAAGATGTTCAAGCCAAACTGAATAGTTTTACTTCAAGGGGTACAAAATACACAAATGGTACTAAAATGGCCAGATTGAGTTAAATTCATGCAATGGCAGAAAAGCAAGTGCTTTAGTCAAATTGTTTTTATAGTGGGGAACTTCTAGTCTAATATTTGAGAAAATAATTGGGAGTTTTAGATATATTTTCTTATGTTCATCATATGTACTCCAATATAAAGCTGCTCGACTGAAGTCGAACACAGGCAAAATATGTCATTACTGCAATCTTGAGAAATGCCAAACGCAACAGAGAAAGCTAAATCTGCCGAGCTAAGATTCTCACATAGGGTTTTCAGTATCCTCCCAACTTAGTCATCTTCTTATTCCTAATCTAACAAAACAATGAGCTGCTGAATAATCTCAACAAATATAACCATAAAGCTTTCAGATTCTAACAAGGGAGAAATTGAGATTTCAACAACATGGCCTTCAAGTATCAAAAATATAAAATAAAATGGCCTGTAACCGTCAGAAATAGAATATTGTTGAGAATCAGTTTGAGAAGTCAAATAGACGACATGTTTCCTTTTCAACCAACGGAAACCATATAAGAGCCATCTCCAGAAATTTTTACCCTCCAAAAATGACAACCTTTCTTTTTAGAAAAAGCCTAATAGGTACCAATTGATCAAACCAAGATTGTCTTAAATAGCAAACTGTGTAAGAAAATTGTTTATTCTTCTTCTTTAAATCAGAAAGTTTATTAAAACAATTTACAGAAAGTAAGTA
>BRYE01000005.1:8676036-8688536 GCA_030159115.1 Actinidia arguta var. hypoleuca | reverse complement strand
ATGAGTGCAACTTTTGCAAGCAAAAAGGTCATTGGAAAGCTCAGTGCCCTAAGTTGTTGAATCAGTCCCCTGTCTCATCTCAGCAGCAACGCAACCATAAGCCTCCACAACACTCGAATACTGCAGCTCTTGTTCCAGAGGTTGCATTGCCGCTAAATCCCAATATGGTTGCTTTTGCAGATCAATTTCAGAAGTTCCTCTCTACTCAGGCTCAGTCACACCAACCACCATATGCCATGTCTACTACCTCTTCTACAGGTCTGTCCTCATTGGGTCCCTCAGGTATAACTGCATCCCTGTGGATTTTAGATTCTGGTGCCTCTAACCATATGTCACCAGATTCTTCTGTGTTTAGTTCTACCAAATCTTCTTCTCCTGTTTCTGTTGTTACAGCTGATGGATCTCCTATGCCTTTGTCTTTTGTTGGTTCTGTTTGCACGCCTACATTGTCTCTTTCTGATGTTTATTGTATTCCATCTCTTAAAATGAATCTTGCTTCAGTTGGTCATTTGTGTGATTCTGGATTTTCTGTTCATTTTTCTTCCACCTCTTGTTATGTGCAGGATCCACAATCCAAGAAGCTGATTGGGACAGGCCATAGGAAGGGGGGATTATATGTCTTGGATGAGCTGAAAGTGCCCGTTGTTGCTGCTTCCACTCCTGATTTGTCCTCTTTTTGTCTTACTAAAGATTCTTCTAGTTTTTACTTGTGGCATTCTAGACTTGGTCATATTTCGGCCCCTCGTTTAAAATTTTTAGCTTCTAAGGGTTGTTTGGGAAATTTGCATGCTCATGATATTTCCGATTGCAGTGGTTGTAAACTTGCAAAATTTACCGCTTTACCTTTTAATCCCAGTATATCTTTTTCTACTGCACCTTTTCAGTTAATTCATTCTGATGTGTGGGGACCTGCCCCTGTTGTCACTAAAGGAGGGTCCAGATATTATGTATCTTTCATTGATGATTACACTCGATATTGTTGGGTTTATTTCATGAAGCATCGTTCTGAATTTTTTGACATTTACATGGCTTTTAGGGCACTTGTTCGTACTCAGCATGATGCAGTTATAAAATGCTTTAGGGCTGATTTGGGCGGGGAATATACTTCCAATGCATTTGAAAGATTACTCTTATCTGATGGTACAGTGCACCAATCTTCTTGTACTGATACTCCAGCTCAAAATGGGGTTGCTGAAAAAAAACATAGACACATTGTAGAGACAGCCCGTTCCCTTTTGCTATCTGCTAGTGTTCCTAGTATTTTTTTGGGGGAGGCTGTTCTTACAGCTATACATTTGATCAATCAGATTCCGACAGCTCTTACTGCTAGAATCTCTCCTTATGAAAGGTTGTTTGGTAGTGCTCCTGATTATTCATCCTTGAAAGTCTTTGGTAGCACATGTTTTGTTCTTCGTCCTGAAGCTGAGCGCAATAAGTTGTCTGCTCGATCTGCTGCATGTGTTTTTCTTGGTTATGGTGAGGGAAGAAAGGGTTATCGTTGTTTTGATCCCGTCTCTAACAAATTTTATGTCTCTCGTCATGTTGTATTTATGGAGCATATTCCTTTCTTCTCTATTCCTTTTCCATCTCATACTGTAACTAAGGCTGATCTGATTCATATTGATCCTTTTTCTGATGATGCCGATGATGTTCTAGACTCTACTGTTTCTTCTCCTAACCCATCTCTTTTGCAGCCTTTTCCTATACATTACTCTCGTAGGTCTAACACACCTACTGATGCTCCCCCTTCTGCGGCCACCCAAGAAGCTCCTGAAGTTGTGGATTCGGCACCGCCTTCTGCCAAGCGTATTCGTAAGTCCACTCAATTGCCTGATTTTGACTACTCTTGTTATTCCAGTTCCTTTACCTCTTTCCTGTCTTCTATTCACAATCTTTGTGAGCCTCAGTCATATACAGAGGCTGCTCGTGACCCTCTTTGGCAGTAAGCTATGGATGCGGAACTATCTGCTTTGCATCGCACTGGTACTTGGGATTTGGTGATGCTTCCGCCTGGTAAAAAGGCTATTGGTTCTCGTTGGGTCTATAAAATTAAGACCAACTCTGATGGTTCGGTCGAGCGTTATAAGGCCCGCTTGGTTGCTAAAGGATTTGCTCAACAATATGGCGTGGATTATGAGGAGACCTTTGCTCCTGTTGCAAAGATGACTACTATTCGTGCACTCATTGCAGTGGCTTCTGTTCGTCATTGGCATATTTCTCAATTGGATGTTAAAAATGCCTTCTTGAATGGCGATCTCAAAGAAGAAGTGTATATGGTTCCTCCTCCAGGTGTTGCTCACTCTTCTGGACAGGTTTGCCGACTCAAAAAGGCATTGTATGGTCTCAAACAGGCTCCTAGAGCTTGGTTTGAGAAATTCTCTTTGGTGGTCACATCTCTTGGCTTCTCTCCTAGCCATCATGATTCGGCTTTATTTGTAAAGTCCACTTCTACAGGCCGTATTATCCTTTCTTTGTATGTGGATGACATGATTATTACCGGTGATGATATTGATGGGATTGCTGCTTTGAAGATTGAGTTGGCCCGTCAGTTTGATATGAAGGACTTGGGGTCTCTTCGCTATTTCTTGGGCATCGAAGTTGCCTTCTCGCCTAAGGGTTATTTATTGTCCCAATCCAAATACACTGCAGATATTCTTCAGCGAGCTCGTCTCTCGGACACCAAGACAGTTGTTACTCCTCTTGAGCTAAATGCTCGTTATGCTCCTACTGACGGCACTCCCTTACCTGACCCTACCTTGTATCGGACTATAGTTGGGAGCCTTGTCTATCTCACTATCACTCGTCCTGATATTGCACATGCGGTCCATATTGTTAGTCAGTTTGTTACTGCTCCTACCACAGTTCATTGGGCTGCCGTTGTTCGCATTTTGCGGTATCTTCGTGGGACTATTTGCCAGAGTCTTTTGTTCCCTTCGACGTCTTCCTTGGAGCTTTCTGCTTATTCAGATGCTGATTGGGCCGGTGATTCATCTGACCGCAAGTCTATTACAGGCTTTTGTGTATTCTTGGGTGATTCTCTTATTTCTTGGAAGAGCAAAAAACAACAAGTTGTCTCTCGTTCTTCCACTGAAGCAGAGTATCGTGCTATGGCCTCTACCACCAATGAGATTGTTTGGCTGCGTTGGTTGCTAGCAGATATGGGTGTCACGTTCTCTGGACCGACCCCTCTTTATTGTGATAATAAAAGTGCTATTCAGATTGCTCATAACTCAGTTTTTCATTAGCGGACAAAGCATATTGAGATCGATTGCCATACTACTCGTCAGCAACTTGATCGCGGCACGATTTCCCTGCCCTTTGTCACCTCTTCTCTCCAGTTGGCGGATTTTTTTACGAAATCTCAAACAGTGCAACGATTTCGCTTCTTTGTTGGCAAACTCTCGATGCTGCGCGCTGCTGGATCATGAGTTTGAGGGGATGTTAGGAAATAATATTATTATTATTTATGTCTTTTATTATTTTTATGTTATTTTAGGTTAGCTTTTATTCCTTTTATTTCTTTGCCTATATAAGGCTTACTTTTGTAATATTCTAATAAGCTTTTGTTAATACAAAACCCTAGCCGTCTCTTTTCTTCTCTATCTCTCCCTTGCAAATTCTATCATTGGGTTCTACATTGAGCTTCTCAGATTGCAAAAATCTATTATACCTGACCCTCTCAGTCTTAGATAATTAATCATATGTCGATAACTGGGTCAGATGTTTTGCAACTCTCCATCCTTGTGAATTGTTCAGGAGTATCAGTTTATGCTTCTTTTCTGTATTACAACTTGAATATGTCTTCCCTAGTCTGAAACTAAGATTATATCATTCTTCTGTTAGTCCGACTATTTTCCTAATTCAACTAAGATTATGACTCCTGCATTCCTTCCTTGTGTCATTTGAAGTTTTGTGATATTTCGTGGCTCACTATGTTCAGTCCTGCAGCTTAGAAAAATTGAGGCTGAGTTGACGAGACGTGATGGTGTTATGCGGCAATTGGTGTCGGCATATGAGAAGACATCTGGTCTTGACTACCAGGCCATCATGGTACCCCTTCTGAAATCATTCATGCAGGTTTGTACTGTTTATGCAACGATTTCCATCTTCCTTCGATCTAAGTTTAACATCGTCAATATTTTTTTCTCCTAGGAACAACTCGAGGCATTGTTGAATGAAGATGCAAAGCATAAGTGAGAAGCTATAGTAGAAGCCTTTTTATCAGAGCTTGCTCTAGATGCCGAGAAGAATACCGGCAAAGGAAGCATTCCTGCGAAACTTCCAAAGGAATCTTTGAAGGCTAATAAAAAGAATAAATATTACAGAAAAGCGAAGGATCCGAAGTTTTTTATTTTTTTCTACCATAGTGGTTGTTGTCATGTATCCCATGTATGCTTTATTCAAGTTAGTCTAATACTGTAGTATTGCAGGGATCTCGCGGCGAAGAGCTAAATTTGGTACAAGACGAAGAGGAAGAAGAACCGTAAGTCTTCGTTTTGAAAGATCGCACTGCTACCTAACCTAAGTCCTACATTGAGTTTATTCTGGATTTTGATCTGTCTTCCTCCAGTCACTTTACGATGATGGGAAATCTTTGTCAAGCTTCTGTTCCTTCCTCTCATGGCAAGGTCAAGCAAGGTAAGCAACCTTTTAGTAAAGCGACAATGTCCAAAGAAACACCAGTACAAGTTGAGAGGACATTTGGTCTGCAAATGTCCGGGACTTGTTTGGATGACCTACACCCAAAGAAATATGCACCAGTACAATGGCTTTATGCCTTTATGCATTCTTTAAGTGACTCATTATATTGTTGTTAGCTCTATTCATCAATGTTTACTCTCTGACTGTTTTGCTTGCATTGTGGTGTACATACATCTGTACAGATAGATAAATATGTTAACATGGACACAAAATATCATATATTCGGTTGGACTTCATAGTTTGGCCGATAGTAAAACGATCATAGCATGTTGGCTGCAAATTGACCTTTTCTTTTCCTTTCTAAAAGTTCCTTAACATATTTGACTGCCATGTTTGGTGTATATGGGGAGAGAGCTTTCTCAAGCTTCTGGCTAAGATCAAATATAAAGTGGTTAGGGGAAAGTTTCTTTTAGGGGTTTTAACAATCTCAGTATACCTAAAAGACATGGATGATTTAACCTAGGAAACGATAAGTTCAGTGTTCCATCTTCTTCCTACTGAAATAAAAAAATGAGCAATACAAGCCTGACATACCCTAATTTTGGTCTGTTCTCTACTGTCAGATACATTACAAGCAGAGAAGAACCTTCTGTTGACAAGAAGCCACAGTGTGCCTTTAGAGATACCCGTAGGAGAAGAAGAAGACCTTAGGGTTTTGTCATCTGACGTCAAGGTTGAAAATCTAAGTGTATCAGATAAACTTGGACCTGGACTGAGAAATGATCCTGGTGAATACAATTTCTTTCTAAACGTGATTGTACAGGTTAGTTTATCATTCACAAAAAAAATTCATTTCTATTCTCCTAGATAACGTTTCATTTTCTACCCCCTTGGTCTTTAATTATATGAACTTTTTCTGTGAATATACAGTCTTTCTGGCATTTAAGAAAGTTAAGAGACAAGTTTTTAGTAGATCAACATCCACGCACATGCATATCGGAAATCATTGTCTTGTCTGTGCATTACAAGAGGTTTTCAATGCCCTAAGTGTGGCATCTGCACAAATGCAAAGAGAAGCTGTTTCTCCTATGTCTTTAAGAATTGCCCTGAGAGAGTTGAACCCTGATAGTATTTTCTTCCAGGAAGTAAGTTCACAATTTGGTTGGTGCTATCATCATATTTTCATTCTTTTCCGGAGTCACAAATTAAGAAATCGCCTGTGTCTTTTATGCAACTTAACTAATTTGCTTATTTTACAGGTACAAATGAACAATGCTTCTGAAGTTTTGGCAATCAATTTAGACTGTCTTCATCAGTCATTTACTTCTCATTCTGGTGTTTCTGATACTGAATCATCAGGAAGCAAATGTGTGACCTTTTGGGATTGTAACAATGATGCTTGTATAGCACATGAACTTTTTGGAATGGACATACTTCAGAAAATGATCTGTTACAACTGTGGTACAATCCAGTCTAACAAAGTATACTACTTTTTTCTATGGCCTACATGCGAGCACTCTCAGAACAATGAAGGCATTTTTCATCTGAGTATTTTTTTTTTTTGATTAAAAGTGGCAGCTTCTTTTAAAGGGTTGCATATTAGATTTGTCTTCTAAAGTTTCTCTTTTTTCGCTCGTTCAGAATATTGAGCCAGATTTGGATAAGCTCTTTAAGCTTGTAGAAATGTATTTCCAATTATCACATTTAGCTTGTGATCCTGGCGTGGCGAATCCAACAGCCTCAGCAGTTTTATCTCAACTCCTCCACATGTGTTCACAATAGGTAAATGACGAAGAGGTCTGAAAATATTTCATTCTACAATTTGTTGAGTTTACTAGCTTCTTGTTTGGTCATTGCAGTTCTAATTTGGGAGACTGCCAGTGCGAGTATAGAGGATGTATCTGCAACACTGAACGCTTTAACTACGCAGATAGATATGACTGTTCTGCATGAGGGTTTAGATCCAAGGAACATGCATTCCCTTATTTCAATGGTAAACTTGCCTTTGCTTTAAAATATTCTTTTAGAGTGTGTGCGTGCGCATGCGTGTGAGCTCTTCGGCAACAATTGGGTAAAAGCCTGAAAATCAGTCCACCGTGGAGATGTTTTTCCAGGTCCTGTTATGGGTTTTCTACCTATCGCATGTCTCCACAACCATTAGTTCGTGTTCTGTAGATCTTGTGTTTTCTCACTTCAAAAGCCCATTTTTTTGCTTCACTTGGAATTCTTTAATCACGGAAGAACTTTGATGATAGGAGGAGAAAACATGGAATTAATTGGGATAAAATTTACATATTTGAGAAACCTAAATATTTAAACCTATTTGATGAGTATAATGGAAATGATGCAGCCCAGAAAGTTGAATTTGAACTGGTTTCCTGCTCAACTTTGTGCTTTACCTTTTCTTTTTAGTTTCAAGTGAAGATAAATTATTTATATGATACTCATATAATTCTGATTATTCCTGTTTATCCATCAATTTCTTTTACATCTTTTGTAAAATTGTCCAGTGAATATAGTTGTTGTACTTTGTATTGTTAGTTTTTTAAATTATGGATTTTACACTATTGGAGAGAAAAAAGGGATAAAAAATCAGTGACATAAGCCTTATTTTCCGTTGTGTAAACACGTGATTGAGCACAAGGATAGAATGGATTTTTCCTTTCCCATTTTTCTTATAAGCATGTCTTCTTGAAGTTGCAATGATTTCATGGATATTTAATCCTTTCTGAAACTGCGTCGAAGATTGTCCTAGTTAATCTGCAATTTTTTATAACTATCCGTATTTTTTTGACCCGAGTAAATAATACCATGTAGCTGTAGTTGGAATTAATTAATAAAAAGCACTATTACTAGTTTAGTATCACTATGAGTATATTATTTTGCAGTAAATCCATAATATGTCACAAGAACATTTTATCATATCAATAAATTGTCTTGTCTGATTTTTAGGTTTGTTATTTTGCGCAACATTTTATCTGCTTTGCTTACAGTCAAGAGCTTGAAAAGTGGATCAAGTACGATGATGAAGCTGGGAAGGTAACATTCAGTTAACTTGCAAGTTTTATTCATATATTTCCCTTTCGGTTAGTATGTTTAGGCTACATTTGATATGAACAGGTTATTGGCCGTTGGGATGATGTTATTTCTGCGTGTGAAGGAGGACATTTACGGCCTCAGGTTCTGTTTTTTGAAGGGAAGTAGTTTTCGTGGGACACATTCATTGGAGTACCCACAAACCAGGTGATTTTGTTTGAGTTTTGAGGGTGAAGTTGAAGGAGTCAGGATTGCAGAAGGAAACATCGTATCAGAAAAAAGAAAGAAAAACATATTTCACACAAGCTATAAATGAGGAGGTGGCATTGCAGGATTCTGGTCTTGGAGATATCACTTGTATAGGTTTCAATGCTGGATAAACTATAAAGTGATAGTATATGACGAAATGAAATAGTTGTGCTATCAGAAAATGTAAACTTTTTTGGGGTATGTTTCATGTGAATCAATTGTGAGCAAGTTGTACAGGCTTCAATATTATATAGAGCGTTAGGAGCATATGATAGTTAGTTTTTCTTGTTTGATTTTAACGGGAAATGTTTGTATGTCTAGAAATCTCAGAAATTTTGAGAAACAGAAGGATACAACAATCATGTGTGGGGTATGGTAGTTGTTGTTATGGTGGTGGTTGTCGGCAATGCCCCCCCCCCCCCCCCCCCGATCTGCAACACCACCATTCCATTGGCGATTTCTGTGATTCACCTTTGTTTTGGGATAAATGAGACATAGAGTTTGAAGATCCCATGATTGGGTGGGTTAATGGAGGTTTGATTACTGGCATGTGGAAAACAAGCAAAGCACACAATTACTTCAATTCCAAACAAACAAAAGAAAGTGTTCTCTATATTATTCCCTATGCAATCTCCGGCTCCTGAAAACCGCATCCTAAAAAATTGGGTTAAGAGCAAAATTGTCGGGTTTGCTGTGTGTTCAATTTATTATCCGGAAGAAAACGACTCTACAGATTTGGAAAACAGAACCGTCGGCTGCAAATGCCCTTTTTCACACTTGGAAATAACATCGTCCCAGCTACCAATAGGCAATAACCTGTTCACATTCTGACATAAATTAGAAATCTAAACAAATACAAAGAGAAATAAAAATGGAACCAAAAACTACGAATACAAAGAGAAATACAAATGGAACCAAAAATTAAGTGTTACCTTCACGATTTCATCATCGCACACAATCCAGTTTTGACGCTCATGGCTGTAAACAAGCAGATATAGTACATCCCAGAATAGCAAACCTAAAAAAAGTCATACAAGATTTTAGCAGTAAGATTAACTGTTCTTGTGACAGATTATCGATTCCTGCAAAATACGATAAACCAAGTGATACCAAACTGGAAAAAGTGCATTGTTTTCTCTATCCCTTGCATTAATTCCATAATCTAAAAATAGCTAAAAGAAAATGAATTGCAACAAAAATGTATTCACTTGAAAATTTTTTAAGACTTAAAAAGAAATAGACAGATAAACGGGATTCAGTAAACAATGAATATCTTATAAACCACTGATCTTCCTTGAAAACTAAAAAGAAAAGGAAAACGTATGCGAAAAACAACTGGACTCTAAAGTGAGTTGGACTGTATTAAATTCCTTTGTTTGAAAGAACACGTCTATGAATGAAGTCTGTAACTAGCAGAACTCGGGAAATCTCATTTACTCCCCCCTCCCCATTTTGCCTTTTCCTTCAAAGCAAAGGCGATCTTACCATTGAAATAAGGGAACGTTTGTGCCCTGGATCTAAACCGTCCTCAGTACGAAGAACTTCCAAAGTTGCTGATATATCTTCCATACACTCACTGGCAGTCTCCCAACCAAGAACTGCAACGACCAAATTGGAAACTAGTAAAAGCATAACATATTATAGAATGAAATATTTACCAACCAATCATTTACCTAGTGTGAACACACGAGGACAAGTTGAAAGAATATTGCAAGGAATGTTGTATCCATTACAGCCTTTTTCATTAGGATCACAAGTACAAAATTCATTGAACTTTCTTACAAGTTTCAAAAGCTCATCGAAAGGGGTCTTTGTAGGCGAAGTCTTGAAGACCTATGATGTAGAAGATCATAACATGATAGATTTGGGCCATTCGGCAGATTTGGATTCCTACATATCCACTCATATGGTACTTCATTACATATATATAACACTTCATAATTTCGCTATATGTAAGTTTATGACTAAGAAGAAAAAATTGGCAGTTTATCGAAAAATTCAGATATGACACATGCCTCAACTGATCTGAGTGACCTCGCCTGTAGCATATATAAACAAGAAGTTACTTCTGTTGTCTTGATTCGGTACCACAGCAGTTACAGATTAACTTTTTATGTATGTCCATTCCAAATATTGTGTGCGCTATACAAGCATCGCTATCACATTCCAAGAGCCTAATGATTCAGCATCAGAAACACCAGAAACAGGAGTAAATGACCGATGAAGGAGGTATAAAATGACTTCCAAAACTTCAGATGCTTCTTTCATCTGTCCCTGTAAAATCAGAACATCAGTGACCAAAAAATTGCAAACTTACTTCCTGGAAAGTAATACTATCACGGTTCAACTCGCTCAGAGCAATTCTTAAAAGGGAGGGAGAAACAGCTTGTCTTTGCATATTTGCAGATGCCACATTTAGGCCAATGAAAACCTCATGTAATGCTCAGACAACACAAGGGTGTACGATAGACTTGTGTGCGGATCTTGATCTACTCAAAAATTTGTCTCTGAACTTCCTTAAATGCCAGAAGGACTGGATATTAATAGAGAAAAAAAAACAGTTCACAACATTAAAGTCTAAGGGAATAGGAATTGAAGCCTTATTATGTGAGAATAGAACTGAACATTTTTTTGGGTGAAACACTAACTTGTACGATCATGTTTAAAAAGCAATTGTATTCACCATGATCGTTTTTCGTTCCTGACCCAAGTGTATCTGATCCAGTAATCTTTTTGTACGTGGCTTCACTTGATAAGACCCCAAGGTCTTGTTCCTCTTCTTTTTCCAAGGATGCCTCTGAAGGCACGCTTTGTCTCATTGTCAAGGGAAGGTTCTTCTGTGCCAGTAATTTGTCTGAAAATAGTCGATAGGACCAAAAGTCAGAATGAAGGCCATTTCCACAGTTTTAACTACTTGTGTGAGATGAATTAAACACAATTGCTTATCAGCCGACTATCATTATGTCAGCGTTGTATTTGCTCATTTCTTTATTTCCCCTACCCGCTTTATAGTTTATCTGAGCCTAAAGGCTGAGATAAGTTCTGCTAAGAACTATATAACAAGTCACGTACGATGAAGGCATAATGTCCCTGTAATGCTGCATATTCATTTGATATAATTATCTAACCAATTCATGGAAATTTATGCACAAAGATGTACCATTCTGGACAATAAATGATATCCTAGCTTCAGCGGAAGTTGCTTACCTTGCTTGACGTGGCCATGATAGCGAGATCTTATTCTGTTCTTCTGTGAAGCAGAAGTGCTAGACGAATCTTTCGGTGACTTATTGCTTACAGGAACACCTGGAAAAATCCATACTTTTCACCAAACCAAACGCATCTTATGTTTAAACGCATTCTTAACTTTATTTTTAAGAATCTCACTTTCATAAAGTTATTGATCAACATTATTTAACATTTTTTTCTCACCAATATTTATTTTTGTGTTCTTTATTATATGCTTTCGTTTATGTTTTTTCTGTGAGTATTCAGTGTTTATAGAATACAAGGAAGTTCAGAGACGATGTTTTGAGTAGATCAAGATTAGAGCTTAATTCTATTGGACATCCTTGTGTTGTCTGTGCATTACACGAGGTTTTGAATAGTCTAAGCGTGGCATCTGCAAATATGTAAATACAAGCTGTTTCTCCTTCCCCTTTAAGAATTGGTCTAAGCGAGCTGAACCGTGATAGTATTTTTTTCCGGGAAGTAAGTTTTTAATTTGTTGTTCTTATCATCACTTTTTCAGTCCTTCGAAAGGTCACTGATTTGCTGATTTACAGGGACAGATGAGCAATGCTTCAGAAGTTTTGGAAGCCATTTTAGACTGCCTTCACCAATCATTTACTCTCGGTTCTGGTGTTTCTGATGATGAATCATTAGGCTCTTGGAAATGTGATAGCAATGGTTGTAGAGCGCGCAAACTTTTTGGAATGGACATGCACGAAATGCTAGTCTGTAACTACTGTGATACCGAATCCAGACAACAGAAGTATACTTCTTGTTGATATATGCTACAAGCGAGGGCACTCAGATCAGTTGAGGCATGTGCTGTGTAAACAATTTTTTAGATAAACTGCGATTTTTTTCTTCTGAGTGGATATGTAGAAATCCAAATATGCCGAATCACTCATGTTATGATCTTCTGCATCGTAGGTCTTCAAGATTACACCTGCAAAGACCCCTTTTGATGAGTTTTCAAGCTTGTAAGAAAGTTCAATGAGACTTTTACTTGTGATCCTAACAAAAGAGGCTGTAACGGATACGACATTCCTTGCCATATTCTTTCAACTCGTCCTCATGTGTTCACACTAGGAAAATGACTGGTTGTCAGTAAACAATTCATTCTGTAATATGTTGTGCATTTACCAGTTTCTGATTTGGGCCGTTGCAGTTCTTGGTTGGGAGACCGACGATGAGTGTGTAGAACATATATCGACAACTTTGGAAGTTCTGGGTACTGAGATAGAACTTGGTGTCATGTTTGAGGGTTTAGATACTGGGCACAAACATTCCCTTGTTTCAATGGTAAGCTTGCCTTTGCTTTAAAGGAAAGGCAAAATCTGTTTCTT
>BRYE01000005.1:8663536-8668536 GCA_030159115.1 Actinidia arguta var. hypoleuca | reverse complement strand
CTCGTGGAAATGTGATGTGCACGAAATGTTAGTCTGTAACTGCTGTGGTACCGAATCCAGACAACAGAAGTATAGTTCTTGTTCATATACGCTACAGGCGAGGGCACTCAGATCAGTTAAGGCATGTTCCATGTAAAATTGTTTTTAGATAAATTGCGATTTTTTTCTTCTGACCATATTCTGAAATTATGAAGTGTTATGTATAAGTAATGAAGTATACCATACGAGTGGATATGTAGGAATCCAAATCTGCCCCGAATCACTCATGTTATGATCTTCTACATCATAGGTCTTCAAGACTACACCTGCAAAGACCCCTTTTGATGAGTTTTTCAAGGTTGTATGAAAGTTCAATGAGACTTTTACGTGTGATCCTAACAAAAAAGGCTGTAACGGATTTGGCAATCCTTGCCATATTCTGTAATAAGTTGTGCATTTACTAGTTTCTGATTTAGACCGTTGCAGTTCTTGGTTGGGAGACTGATGATGAGTGTGTAGAACATATATCGGCAACTTTGGAAGTTCTGGGTACTGAGACCTTGGTGTCATGTTTGACGGTTTAGATCCTGGACACAAATATTCCCTTATTTCAATGGTACACAACTACAAGTTTTGACCTTGTTAGGGCAGGCACCACCGCTAGAGTTCGGTCGAGAACATTACTAGACATTGATATTGTCCGATCTATGGCAAGCATCACTTTCAAGTTGTCGCTCTGTAGGAAGCTCGGCAAGGTAATTGTGCCGAAACTTGGCCGAGGGACAACGGACAATGGCAATCCTAAGGTACATCAGTGGACATAGGGTAACTTTCATGGTGAGATTTTCCTTGATAGCCCCCATGTCTTGATCGAGACGTTGGCGGCATGATGGCTAGCTACTAACCAAGCCCTAGGGGCATAGCTAGGTCAGCCACTTACTCACTGTCACAACAGTCAGTGCATCTAAGCACACGCCAAACTGTAATATGTCCAATGACACGACATGTGGCGTATCTAGGTATATGCCAAACTGTACTATATAAGGCCAAACCTTATTCTCTGAAGGGTATGCAAAGTTAGCTACTCCAAGCTTCTACTCTCTTTCTCTACACATCTTGATCATCTGGTCATCTAACTTGATCGTCAAAAAGTCATTTATCAGAAACAGCTCCAGCAACTGTCTGCTATATATGCTTTATCAGAAACAACTAGCAACTGTCTGTAGCTACCCTCAACCGCCACTGGTCCACTGCAGGTATTTATTCTCAATTTTCTTTGTTTCATTTCACAAACACTACACCCCATAATAATGTCATTGCTTTAAAGGAAAAGGCAAAATTTGTTACCTTATTCTATTTCTATTCTGGTTTTGCTAAGATCTTGTCTGACTTTTAGGTTTGCTATTCTAGGAGTCATTATATATGCTTTGTTTACATCCATGACCATGAAAAGTGAATTCTGTACAATGATTTCCCACTATATATGCTTTGTTTATAGCCATGACCATGAAAAGTGAATTTCGTACAATGATCATATCATGAAGGTAATATTTAGTCATTGATTCCATTTGTATTTCTATTTGCATTCGTTCTGCTTTCGTAATTTTTATATGTTAAATATAAACAGGTTGTTGGTAGTTGGACGACGTTATTTGCATGTGTAACAAAAGGGCATATTCAACCTACGGGTTTGTTTTCCGAATCTGTCAAGTAGTTTTCCTGGATATATGTTAAATGGAACACAAAGAAAACCTGACAATTTTGCTCGTAACTCAATGTTTGAGAAGGCGGTTTTATGGAGCTACTATTTTTGCCCCTCGAGATCTCTCGAACTCTATCGACGTTCTCTTTATCATCCTCGATTTATCATACAAGTCTCTGTTAGCATGAGCTTACATGAATATGCTTGAAAACTTTTTCGAATATTTGTGATTGATAACTCAAATTCCCGAATTACATTAAATACAATATGTCACGAAATCTTGCCAATTTTATAACATTTTAATCTCCCCCTTTGGCAATTTCGTGACCAAAACTCTATACTATGACACATTACAGGGAAATGAAGACTAATACAATAAGAACCCAATCACAAGTACAAAATGTTGACCCAATAGGCAACCCAAGAGGGGGGTGAATTGAATTTTTCAAACTTAATTAGTGATTTATGGTTAATTGCTTAATTCTAATAACAATGAATGTAAAGTGCTATAATAAGTTTAATGCAAGAAATGCAATAATGAAGTAATAGCAATAATAGGAGAGAGCACACCAGATTTACCGAGATTCTATTACAACCTGTGATCTACGTCCTCCCAAGATCTCCGCAAGATCTTCTTCCATTATTTGTAATCCGCAACTACAATGTGGGGGTTGGTTGTTCAAGTGCCCAACTCACTTTTACACCAAGTGGGTCCAAGCTCCACTTGAAACTTCCTAGTGTTTTACTTACAAGAGAAAATACTCAAACACTTAAGTGTTTGGCTTTCAACAAGAGAAACACTCAAAAACTCTCACCAAGTATTTTTGACCAAGTCACACTCAAACTTACAAGGATGAAAATATGGAGGTGTTTTAAGATGAACAATAACTCTCTCAAATAGAGTAGATAAGAATGAATTATCACAATAAATACTCACACAAAGGGACAAAAAGAATATTCAAGGATTCTTGACTTTGAAGCTTGTTGGATGAATCAATATGTTTAGGATCACTCCCTTGTATGTTAAATACCCTTGGAGATTTGTATTTAATGACTTGAGTGAAGAGTGTACCGTTGGTGGTAGTTGGGAAGCCATTAATGCTGTACCAGACATCTCTGCGTTTGAAAATCTTCCCGTTGGGTGTCGACACTTCTTCGTGGTGTCGACACTTTTCATGTGTCGACACATTTTTTCATGGTGTCGACACTTCAAGTCTTCTATTCTTGCCTTAAAATTGTCTCCAGGTGCTGATCTCGGTGTCGACACTTCAAGTCAGAAAATCTTTCTTTGATTACTGACTTTTTGGTGCTGATGTTGGTGTCGACACTACTTGCTTTCAGATTCTTGAAATTACGGACTGTCATTTGGTGCTGATAAAGGTGTCGACACTTCCCTTCTTTCATATTCTGATTTCAGCTACTGACATTTGGTGCTGATGTAGGTGTCGACATTTCCTTTGAAAAATTTCTGAAGTTGAACACTAATTTTTGGAGTCGATAATGGTGTCGACACTTTGTCTTCAAAAGTCTTCTTGATATCGCCACTGACATTTGGTGTCGATGAAGGTGTCGACACTTCTTCTTTAAGAATCTTTAGTAGATGGCTACTAATATTTGGTGTCGATACTGGTGTCGACACTTATTCCTTCTGATTTTTGAATTTGGTTACTGACTTTTGGGGTCGACACTTATACACTGGGTGTCGACACTTCCATCCAGAATGCGTTCCATCATTTCTTTGATAATCTAAGCGTTAAGTCCCTTTTCTTTCTTTATGATATTCTTCCATGAATTTACATGATCTTTGTTTACTTTTATCATTTTCAGATTAATGAGTTATTTAGGTCTTTCACCGATTTGATCATTTTGGCTTCTGTTAGAAAGTGTTTAAGAAGCTTTCTTTGATCAGTTGAGTTATAGGTCGCTATGCTTCTTTGCTGCACACTTAGTAAATATATTAAATATTAATAAACAGTTTTGTTATCATCGAAATCGAGGCTTGATTCAACACAAAAGAACATCCCTGCACATACGACAACAAAACAAACAAACCGATCAAGTACAAGAAATAATAATATTGAATCGAAATCAACGCCAATCACTGAGATGGATAGATATTGAGATAGATAGATAGATATAATACTCACTCTTTTTGGAACAAATTGATAAAATAAGCATGGTAGAACAAATCATTCAGTCAAGAACACACCAGACTTTACCGTTGAAATCCTTGAATGGGAGAAAAAAACATATGTTCTCTTTGTCGGACAAAGATCATGCATTATAACTTGATGTTCAAACGGTTACAAGACTTTCACAATCAAACCTATCAACTCCATGATCTAATGATTGTCTAGATCTAACTCGTATCCACGATTCACCGTCTTCGTGCTTGATCATCGTTCAGATCCCCATAGAATGGATTTCATGCCTTGAACTCCATCAAGAATCTTGATTTCTTTAATATGGTTGAAGAAGATTTATGCTAAGATCTATTTTTGAACTCTTTAGAAGATAGAGAATACTTTTCTCAGACATCGGGAGTTGAAGAGTCTCCCCATTGGTCAAAACCAGAGGTACTAGATGTGCCAAACCTAGTACGAGAGCCAGAGGCCTGCTGTTTATTGGGGGAACCCAAGTCACGGTGAGAAGACGGGGTTTGGGGCCCTTCCTTTTCTGAGGAGTCGTCATTAAACAAGAAGAACAAGACTAATTTAAATGTAGATGTACTAGTCCAGTAGATGACTGTTCCAATAAATAACTACCAGGAAACACAAAATTTCACACAATAACTGTCTACCGAGACAATCCAAACTAACCACGAGCACTAACCACACCAACTCTCAAATCAATGACACACTTACCCTCCAACAACGTGTGGATACCTGGATTCACGATTACTTAACTCACAAACAACGAATTAGAATGAAACCAAAAAGAAAATTCGAAACCCCCAATATTAAGACAATGCAAAAAAATGAAAAGGAAGGAAGAGTCGGAGAAGGAAAGGATTACCTAGAGAAAACTCAAAACAATCGGCGAAGAATGGAGGAGATTGATTCGCTGGATCAAGGGAGAAAGACCATCCAAGATCGCCAGAAGTCGTGAGTGCGAGAGAGAGAGCGATAGTCATTGAAAAGTTAGGGCAAAAAGGAACAGTCCCAGGGAATTTATAGTCGCCTTGTAAGTAGACTTCGCCGAATCGAGAACCTGCGAGATTCAGTGAAACAGTCGCTGAGAAGTGGACTTTGCGGGATCGAGAACCCATAAGATCCTACGAACTTTTCTGTTCCAAAAAAAATCACAAGGGAAATAAAAT
>BRYE01000005.1:8658536-8661036 GCA_030159115.1 Actinidia arguta var. hypoleuca | reverse complement strand
ATCTCTAATCACTTGATCTAATGGATGATTCAACTTTACTCTGGTTGATGATTCTAGATTAATTTTAAGATTCTTTATAGGTTTGTCCATTCTTGTCACTGCTCCATCTTGCTTTTTATCTTTCTCCTTCTTAACATCTCCAGAAGGTGCACTATCTGAATCACAATCCTCATCAAGTGTATTATCAATGTGAATTAAGGCATCATCAATCACAACATTTATATATTCTACAACAGTAAGAGTACGCAAGTTATAAACACGATAAGCTCTACTATTAATTGAATACCTAAGAAATATACCTTCATTGCTTTGGGTATCAAACTTACTCAGTTGCTCTCTATCCCTCAAGATGTAGCATTTGCTCCCAAATACTCAGAAGTAAGTAACATTCGACTTCTTACCTTTCCACAATTCATAGGGCGTCTGTTTGGTACCAACTCTCAAATAGACTCATTTTGAAATATAACATGCTATATTTACTACTTTGGCCCAAAATTTTTGTGAAACTTTATTCTCATGCAACATTACTCGGGCCATTTTCTGGATCACCTTATTCTTTCTTTCCACCACGCCAATTTGTCGTGGTATCTTCAAAGCAGAGAATTCATGTCTTATGCCTTGCTCATCACAAAAATTAGAAAACTCAGAATTTTCAAATTCTCTACCATGATCTGTGCGTATTCTGCAAATGCATCTAATTTTTTAACCCTTCTCTACATGCACTTTCAAACACAAGGCTCAAAATACAAAAAAAGTGTCATATCTCTCTCGAATAAAATTAACCCATGAAAATCTAGAAAAATCATTGTCATTCACAATAATATATATTTATTTCCTCTAATACTCTCTATTTGAGTGTGACCAATCAGATCCATATGAACAAGTTCGAGAGGTTTAGAAATTGTAATATGCTTAACTTTCTTGTGTGTGGACTTAATTTACTTTCTTAATTGATATGGGTCACAAACACAACTTGTGATCTTTCCAAGTTTTGGAATCCCACTAATTAGTTATGAACTAGAAAGTCTAGAAAGATTATTAAAGTTTACATAACCAAGACTTTGATGCCACAACTCAGTCTCATCCAGTTTAGCAGAATTATACGTAATACCACTCTCTGAGGTGATCCCATAGCAATTATCAGAAGTGCGAACACCTTTCATAACACCAGAACCTTTTTATCAAAAATAAAGCACTCAATTTTAGAAAACTGTACTTGATATTGTGCGTCACATAGTTGATTGATGCTTATGAGATTAGCTTTTAGACCCTCAACTAGCAATACATCTGTGAGATTTGTTAATCCTTGAGACCTTATATTATCTTTTTCCACAACTTTGGAAGTGTTGCCATCTCCAAAGGTTACTAAAACTCCATCACATTTCATCATAGTACCAAATAATGCTTTATTGCCACACATATGCCTTGAGCAACCACTATCTTGGTATCACATATTAGTATTATGATCCTTTAGTGCAGTGTGGACAACATATCATCTTAGGTCGTTTTTCTTTATTCATAGAGTCTTAGGTTTAGCATTTACATACTTAGTTAAAGACTGTCTATTAAGTTTTTGACATTTTCTTGAGGTATGTTTTATGAAATATCCTGTCATATAGTTTTCATGATTTCGAGGCTGGGCATGTCTTTGAAAATTCTGTCTAGTAAAATTTATTTGTTCAAACAACACATAAAATCTATTAAATATCTGACCATTGTATGATTTACCTTGATTTTGAATATTGCGAGTTTGAACATAGTCCTCAGATAATCCATACAATTTATGACACTTTGATTTAATATAACCTCTTATACTACAGTAGTGACAGATAGGAACAAAGTGAGACGGATTATACATTTCTTCTGGAACAAATTTAATGGTCTTATTGTATTGATACTACTTTGACATGGTTGATTTGGCCTCACATCCAATACAATGAGTATTACAAGAGTGCTTCTAATTCAGCCACACTTTCTCAACAGTAGATGCACTTGTCTCATATTTCTTGAATGTCAAACTAGACTTTGAGAGATCAACTTCAAGGTTTAGAATTTTTTCTTCAAAAGCCTTCTTGATGCCATCTTTATCAAATGCATCTTTCTCAAAAAATCTCACTTTGTCATTTAGGATTATTTGGTGATCTTTCAACTGACTTATTTTAGCTTGAGCATTTTCATTCATTTTTTTCAAGTAATCAACGTCTTCTTGAGCCTTTTTCAATCTCTTACCTAATTTGATATTTACATTAGCAAGCTTGTACAGTTGATAATAGGCTTGCTGTAATTTATTTTTGTCTTCTTCATCAGATTCTTCCTCGAGAAACTCAACTGTACCATCTGATTCATCTGATTTGTCAATTTCTGATACCTTTAATGATGTTTTTGTTACTTCAGCAGAAGAAGCCATAAATGTAGTGAAATTTTCAGATTCATCACCATTGTTTGATTCCTCTTCCTTCTCGGAATCACTTCAAGTCACTGTTAAAACACTGCTTCTCTT
>BRYE01000005.1:8631036-8633536 GCA_030159115.1 Actinidia arguta var. hypoleuca | reverse complement strand
TGAGTTGAAACAAGAGGAAGAAGAAGAATGTGATTAGTTGTTTTGGGTTGCGGCAGAGGATATAACAACTTCGGTTACACTTCGCGCGGGAAAAAATAGGACTAATTACACGTTATCCCCTTAACAGATTGACCGACTCCCACTTTGGTGCTTAAACAACGAATTCTCTTACATTGACCTCTTGACCGATTAATTTTTTCAATTAAGATTAATCACTTAATCCCGTCAAAATGCTGATCGAATATGTCACGTGGTGGACATGTGGCGCCAAGTGGCAATGCCCCCAAACCCTAACCGGCTTCCCCTTCCCCAAATCATGAGTCCACGCCCGCTACCCATTGTCACTGTACACACACCATGACGACTGCGCCAATCCATGGTGAAGTCGCAATGAGTTTCCAAGGACGAAGTCTCCGACATTGCTCTCCAACGTCTCCTCCTCATCCGCTGCTCTCTAATGCCGATGTCGACGACATCCCCACCATTAGTCCACATCTCTCTGTATCTCTGTGTGTGTTGATTGTGTGTATGGCGGTTGACGGCGACGGGAGGATGAGGATGGTTTCGTGTGATTGGGATTGAACCGTCGGTGGCGGGGATGGGAGGGGTTCTGGGTTGGGGGATCTGCGTAGAGTGATTTGGGTTTTGATTTCCACGTACAGAGTATAAAAGGAAGGAAATAACCGTAGTTGCTCTTCCATTCCAAAGGGCTATACTATATTTTAACTAGTCCTTCAACTTTACTCAAGTTTTTAATGCGACTCTTGAACTTTACTTTTTTCTCTTTTAGATCCTTCAACTTTTGTATTAAGTCAATATAAACGCCCAAAATAAAATTTCCAGGATTACAGGAAACTGGACGTTTTTTCACTAATTTCCTTTATTTAGCTAGATTGACCGTGCCAAAAAGGAAAGTTGTTTCCAAATTCACACCAAAACGCTTAACTTGACCAATCCTCACAAGTCACAACACATGGGTACATCTTCAATTTCGTCGTCATCATTACAATCCATCGGAATCAACACACACGTCACCACCACCGTAGCCTACGG
Source organism: Actinidia arguta var. hypoleuca (assembly GCA_030159115.1). Taxonomy (NCBI): domain Eukaryota; kingdom Viridiplantae; phylum Streptophyta; class Magnoliopsida; order Ericales; family Actinidiaceae; genus Actinidia; species Actinidia arguta. Next base: position 8,632,483 of record BRYE01000005.1, on the reverse strand, counting down.
GAAAAATGGAAATCGCCCCGAGAGCCAGAGACGGATCTATTAAGGAATGAGTGGGGGCACTGACTTTTAAAAATTATTAATTTTTTTTTTATGTATATATCTTTTTTAATTAAAAAATAATATAATTTATCTCCATTTATAATTAAAAATAATTTAGTGTATAGAATTTTGCTATTATTGATAAAAAATTCTGCATCCGCACTGAGAACCCGCGTCTTAGTCATCCCAGAATCACGCCGTTCTTCAAACAAATGCGTCTGGGGGAGCACCACCACGTCGCACAAAACGCCGCCGTCGCCGGCCTTCCGCCGCCGAACGCGGGTGCACTCTTACCACGGCGTCGACGCGGCCGCGCTGGATTGCGCAGACCACCAACGAGCAAGAACTGTTCGCTGTAATGTCCCCGTTCAAAACTCGGCAGCTTTCCACCCGCTTCTTGGCCTCGCTCCTCTCACTCGAACAGGACTGGCAACGAGCGATTGCGTTACTCGATTGGATCAGCGAAGAGGCTTCTTACACTCTCAATGTTGTTATGCGCAATGTGCTCCGCGAGAAGCAGTGGCAGGTCGCGCACGGCCTGTTCGACGAAATGCTCCAACGAGCGGCTTCGCCCGATAGGTTCACTAATTCAATGCTCATCACTAATTTTGGCAAACAGGGTTAGTTTGACAATGCGTTTTCTTGGCTTCAAAAGATGGAACAGGACCGTGTGGCCGGTGATCTTGTTTTGTATAGTAATCTGATTGAATTGTCTCGTAAGCTGGGTGATTACTCCAAGGCAATATCAGTTTTTTTGCGATGGAAGCGGTCAGGTATTACGCCCGACTTCATTGCGTACAATTTGATGTTTAGTTTGTTTGGGAAGGCTAAGCTTTTCCAGGAAGCGCAATTGCTGCTTTGAGAAATGAGGTCGGTGGGTGTTGTCCCGGATACGGTCAGCTATTCAACACTTTTGAACATGTATGTGGAGAACCAAAAGTTTGTTGAGTCACTGTAGGTGTTCTCTGAGATGAAGGAGGCGAAGTGCATGCTTGATCTTTCGATGTGCAATATTATGATTGATGTGTACGGGCGGCTTGGCATGGCCAAAGAAGCTGATAGACTGTTTTGGAGCATGGGGAAGATGGGGATTGGGCCGAGTGTCGTTAGTTACAATACGCTTTTGTGGGTGTATGGTGATGCGGAGCTTTTCAGGGAAGCCATTCATCTCTTTCAGTTGATGCAGAGGAAAGATATTGTACTAAATGTTGTTACTTATAACAACATGATTAGTACCTATGGGAAAACGCTCGAGCATGAAAAGGTGAATAACCTTATTCAAGAGCTGAAGAGCAGAGGGATTGAACCTAATGCCATTACGTATTCGACCATAATATCAATATGGATTAAGGCAGGGAAATTTGATCGGGCAGCAATGCTGTTGCAGAAGCTAAGGGCTTCTGGTTTT
>BRYE01000005.1:8613536-8616036 GCA_030159115.1 Actinidia arguta var. hypoleuca | reverse complement strand
ACGATTATTGCAACAAATATCAACATTTCTTATGAATTTCAAACAAATTTGAGAATTTAAAATACACATATAAGACCATTACTTCGATATATCAAAATATATATAGTCCAATACACAAAAATTATAATCTCATATATAAAAATGTTACCACCATGTATTGATATATTTTTTTTGAGGCCTCAAAATTGAACTATTTTTTGAGAGCCCCAGACACGGACCTATTAAGCCTATGCCCAGGGCCGACTCCGCTTCTATTCGTAACCAAAGCCACTTTTATTCAGAAACAAAACCATTTTTGATCCTAACAAGGCCATATCAAGTACCCTAATTTGTTTTGTTTTGATAAGACAATATATTGAAGTCCAGGTCAAACCATGTTTTTTTGGGCCTCTGTTCTGGCTCAAACTGTTTTTGTGGGCTCACAAGTTTGATGGGCTTACCAATCTAGAAATAATGCTAAGCACCTAATGTTAATGGGCTAGAAGACAATCCCAATAATTGACCCAGACCCATTATTTGTCGCTCGACTACGAGAATAAATTGAATCCCACAATTTAAATTGTAACAAATTAAATCCTATCGTTTTAATTCAATCAATACTTCTTAAAGTGCTACTCTCCTTTTAAAATTAACTTAATTGAACCAATTAACAAGATTATTAGAGAGTTTGGATTTTATTTTAATTTAAAGAAAATAATTTTATATATCATGTTAAAATGAAAAAAGTTTGATTAGGGCTTTAAAAACGGAAAACCCTATACGACACTAATTTCAGTGTATTTTGAGCAGGAATTAGTTGGTTCCGTTAATCTTAAGTGGATGAAAAACAACGGATAATTTAAACTGCTATCGAGTTAAAACTATTTATTTCAATTGAAATTATATGATTTAATTTGTTACCATTATCAAACTCTGTCATTTTTTATGTTTCAAGCATCTAAAACTTGAAAAGTTTAGGTGTTCAACTCAGCCACAACCAAAAATAAACACATCAAGTAAATTAGAAGGGAAAAAAGAGAAAGAAAGAATGGATTGTTGCTAATTTAGTAATTATTAGCCATTCAGATGCAAACATGGGAGAACTGGAACTACATACCTCCATGCCAATGAGTCAATGACCATGACAAAATAGTTCTGAAATGCGTAGCTTTGAAGAAATTAATTCGAGGAGCTTCTGTTGAGGAGAGAGGATACTTGAAACTCAATGATATCGGTCATCGGAATTTACAGGTATCATCTCTCCTGCAACAGTAGTTCCTTCGAATTTCTTTGCATCTCCCATTGCTTCAAAAAAACAAAACAAAATGCAATGATTTTCTCTCTCTCTCTCTCTCCTTCCTCTACTTGGCTCTTCCATTTTACCGCTACCCAACATATATAGGAAGAGTTGAAGGTATGTGAATGGCGTGAAGTCAATAGAACGGCAGATTCCATTCCACTTTTTAGTTAATTACGATAAGAGTAGATGCAGGCACACACATCATTACCATCTGTTGCTTGTCACGAATTAACTACTTGTTTCCATTTATTATTGTTTGTTATTATGTATTCAACTGTTAATGAGGCTTGTCTTACCTCTTTAATCTCCCCACAAACAAACTGTTTTTGATGGGGACTTTGAAATTATTAAATGCAGGTGCTAGTAGGGGAAGGTGATTATATCGAAAATTCAACGGGGACAGGCTTAGAAAATGGAGGAATTAAATGAATTATAAAGCTGGACAGATAGATTAGGTTTGTTTCATTTAGGTTGCCAATGCAAATACAGCTGGTGATAACCTTATAATCTTATACTTTAATCAAGTCTTCCTATTCTCATATGTCAGGATCTGACATCATGCGGATGAGGTTAACCTTGATTGGATTTGATAAATGGTATACGAGGAAAAAATACACAAGTACCAATCTTGGCAGAGCTAGGGAAGGTACCATTACCGAATTGTTGCTACTTAGCAAGATCAGACGGAATCCCAGCACCGGAGCTCGGTCAAGGAGCAATAGTCGACAAAAATCCCAAGAATATGATGCGGGCAGAAGATGACTTCATTGCAAAATTATCTCTGACACCCGCACGTTTGGATTTTGACGCCGGCGATGTGATAGGTTAGACATCAGCCATGCCTTAGAGGCATGATTGGTTCAGTCACCTACTCACTGACACAGCAGTCAGTGCATCCGGGCACGCACTGAGTTGTAGTCTATGACAAGACAGTTGGTGCATCACGGCACGCGTTGTACTGTGCTATATAAGGCCAACTCTTATCATTCAAAGTTATGCATATTTAGCCCATCTCAGCTATTTGTTTGCACTTTATCTCTCTATCTTATATTTTTGGTCACCTGACATGGCCGTCGGAGAGCTATTTTTTAGAAACAACTTCGGCAGCCAAACCCACCGTTTTTGCATTGCAGAGAACAGGTAAAACACAGCAACTATCGTCAACTGTCGCTCAACCACAATTAGTGTCTATTTTTTATTTTCTTCCTTATTTCCTCAAAC
>BRYE01000005.1:8606036-8608536 GCA_030159115.1 Actinidia arguta var. hypoleuca | reverse complement strand
AACTAAATGATCACATAATCATGAAGTTACCAAGATAAGCATGGTAATGTATAAAAATCATGTATTCTAAGAAGGCATATAACGCATATACCAAGTAATAGATCTATCATAAAATAAGTATCATATTAAACAAAATGATAGATACATGAATCATTCCCAAAGTAATTTTCATTGCACAAGATATAGTCTAGAAAAAAATAACCATAAAATTGCTCACATTGGTTGGTATAGAAGTAAATGATAATCATATAATACATGAATCATCTACATCAACATAGAAATCTATCATAAATCAAATAACACAAAGTATAATGATAGATACTATATAGTTATGATGATATAAATAAGTTAATTATAATCTCATCATGACATGTAAGATACATAGGTGTAAGACATTAAAAGTATGATTAACCTAACACATTATGTATCGATTATCTAACAACACCACTTAATAATTTTTCAAAATTAAGTACAAAAGTGTGTTAGAGATTATACCTTCATGTACCTATTTGGGACCTTGACCTAAGTGATTTTTTTATTATGCTCATTGTAGGTAAAGAAGGTGTTATCGTTGAAGTGAGGGTGATGAATATACTTATTTGATTTTTTTTTCTCTCCTCAATCGTTGAATAAGGATTGCCAATGTGCCTCTTTTTCTTTTCCTTGTTGTAGGCAACTTCTCTCTTCCTTGAATTGTATACCTTGGATGTATTTTTCTCTAAGCTCTCGGTGTTTATCTTCTTTGTATTTTTACCTACAAAATATTGAATTTTCTTCTCCGGTACCCTTTTTATATGGGGTCCTTGTGTCTTTGTCTTAACATGTATAATTTTTTTAGGCACCCACACTTGTTTCACAAAATTTTTAAATTTTTCTTTTTTAGGACATGTGTGTGAAATATATTCATTCTTTCTACAATAATGGCATGCAAAAATAGATGTAATAGATTTTTCAATTTTATTTTTCGCAATCTAATTTTTAACATTAGAAGACAAGTCTTTTAATTTTTGGTTTAAAATTATTTTGTCATTCTTTAAAGAAATATTTTCATGTGATTGTAATGTTTAAAATAACATTTTCAATTTTTAACGCATCATTTTCACATTTCAATATATTTGCATCATTTTTCAATTTTTAATTAAATCATAAGAGATGCAACTTATTTTTTTAAAACACTATCTTAGATGCAATTTTCTTTTATTCAACAATTGATTCCTCAAATGCATCTAGCAATTCATCATATGATATATGATCATTAAACACATCATCATCATAATATAAGTTCAAATGATCATCAAATATATCATTTGAAAAGGAATAAGCATAGGATACCTCATTATAATCTTCTTCCTTTTCGTTTGAATTTACCATCTCATTATTGATAGCTTCATCTTTGTCTTTGTTAAAGTATTCATTTAAGTGCACAATGTCTTTGCATCTTCCATACCAAACTTTTTGAGTAGATCTTTGAAATACTTAGCTTGATTAATGAAAATCTCTTCCTTTGATTGTTTGATTTGAAGTTCAAGGAAGTAGTAAAGTTCTCCCATCATGCTCATTTCGAATTCTCTATGCATACACCCTTGCAATGGATCACCTAGAATTTGTTCGGTTGGATAGTTATGCACAAACTTTTATTCCTTTGGGACCTAAGCCATCTTAATAACATAAGGATTTTGCGTACTAAAGCATTGACTAGCAAGATGACCTTTCTTTTGATAATAGAAGCAAGTAATCTAAGTTTTTTAGCAGGGGTTTTAAATCTGAGTTTTTTTAGTAGGGGTTTCAAATCTATTTTTAGAGAACTGCCTCCTCTTAAAAGGATTATATCCAATGCCAGCTTTATCTAATGAGCATTTTTGTTTTCCTAGCATGGCATCTAGTTTTTCTTTCCCATCAACACATTTTGCAAGAGATTTTTTCAAATCCTCAACCTTTTCTTTCAAAACAGAGTTTTACTTTTTTAAAACTTCATTTTTATTTTGCAAATCCTAACATTCCTTAGTAAAAGTGGATACCATCTTTTTGAAAAGAGAGTTTTTAATGTCAATCTTTTTAAATTCAACAAGAAAATCATCAAAGGCATCTTGTAATTCATTAAATATAAAATCAAAAGGTTTAAAAATTGAGACCTCAGTTTCATCGTATTGTGTCATGAGGCATAGGTTAGCAACTTCTTGGAGTTCAGCTTCTTCATCTGAGCTTGATCCTTCATCATCACTCCCAGATTCATTCTCTTGAGTACTAGACTTGAATGTAACAAACATTTTCTTCTTATCTTCCTCTTCTTGAGCATTTTGCTTTGGGGTCAACTCATATGTCATGAGTGAACCAAGTAATTTCTCAAGTGGTAGTATGTTGAGGTCTTTAGATTCTTGTATGGATATTACCTTGACTTCTCAAGTCTTTGGCAAAGATCTAAGGATCTTTCTTACCTATTCATTGTTAGGATAAACTCTACCAAGAGACTTTAAGCCATTAACAATATCAATAAATCTAT
>BRYE01000005.1:8588536-8591036 GCA_030159115.1 Actinidia arguta var. hypoleuca | reverse complement strand
AGCAACGACCACCGGTGTTGAGTGGAACGACGCAGTCGTCGCTATCTTCTCGCCGTCGTGCGAGTCCTGCAACGGACTCTGCAGTCTGCACGTAGTACGCCAACCTTCGCAACAGCGACCAGGTTGCTAGACTTGTCACCTCCGAGTCTTTCTTATCGTGCACGTGCATGTCCCTCTCTTGAAACGAAGTGGTAATGCTAGATTGGGGCTTTTATTTTAAACTTACTGTGTGTTACCAAAGATTTGTTTTAAACCGTTGTTAAAAATACCTCATAATGAGTGTTGACTATAGACAACACAAGTTAGAAGACACAAAGAGATTTGTTTTTTTCACCCCTTGACAGGGGGTGTGGGTTGATGGGATAGTCAAAAAAAAATTTGGCCAAGTTTACCCCTCCTCTCTCTCTCTCACACATTTATTATGTACAAAAATTATTAAAAAATATCACCTCTTAATTATTTATTAAAAAATTTGATCAAAATTTTATTTTTTTTAATTTTCAACTGCTGATTTTTTATATAAAAAAAATTTATGATAAATTTTTATAATTTCATTTACTCCCACCTTTAATTTTTTATTAAAAAAAACATGGATCAAAATTTATAATATTTTTTTATAAATCTTTCTCAATTTATAAAATTTAATGCAAAACTATTTAACATAAAAATTTATTTGAAAACACTAAAGAGAAAAATTCAGATTTGTCATTTGAGACTATACTTAAAAATCAATAATACATTTTTTAGTAGTTTGAGAAAAAAAATAATTTTTTTATAAAAGAAAGAAATATGGATAAAAATATGGATAAAAAAATATTGATCAAAATATTAAAAATTTTGATCCATATTCTTTCTTTTATAAAAACATAAGGTGAGAGTAAAATAAATTATAAAATTTATCATAATTTTTTTTTATATAGCTATTCAAAAGTGAAAGTAAAAAAAAAAAAAAGAATAGAATTAAGGGGTATTAAAAGAAAAAAAGAATAAAATAGTTGAATGGCTATATAAAAAAAATTATGATAAAATTTTATAATTTCTTTTACTCCTACCTTATGTTTTTATAAAATAAAAAAATATGGATCATAAAAATATTTTTGAGATAAAAATTTTTGAAGGTGGGAGTAAAAGAAATAATAAATTTTGTCATAAAAATTTTTTTAGATAAAAATTCGGAAGGTGAAAGTAAGAAAAAAAATTTTAAAAATTGATTATTTTTTTTATAGATTATAAAAAAATAACAAAAGATTAGAAACATATAATAACAAAAATATTTATCCAAAAAAAATAAAATTGATAAATAAAAAAAATAAATTTAATAATAAAAAAATAAAACTGATAAAAAAATTAATGAAAAAAAAATGGAACCAAAATGGTGGGGGGGTTTTGGCTGTGAGAGAGAGAGAGAAAGAAGAGATGCATGGGAGAGGGAGAGGGAGAGGGAGAGGGAGAGGGAGGGCAAATTTGACCAAAAGGTTCCTAAATATGTCCACATCAATCCCATCCCCACACACACCATGTCAGGGGATGGGAAAAAAGTTTTGCAGACACAAAGGTGTTGGTGCGTGTCAAGAAAGAGGAAGGACAACAACTTCTGTACAGTTGGCAATGCCAATCTATTACGCACAATGAGCATATTGAATGAGGAATTGACTCTTATTCCTTAAATCTCTTATTGTTAATATTAAAATATTAAATTATAAAATATTTTTTAAATATATTTTTATTACTTATTAATTATATGATCGGTTGAACCAATGAATTATTGAATTAGTGTTTTGACCAGTTCAGGCATTGATTCAATTCTGATAACTATGGTTTGTGCGATCCAAAAATCTTTGTGTCTTATATTATAGATTATTAATTAAGAGAAAGTCACTTTTCAATAAAATAAAAAAACTAATAAAAAATCTGACTTTGCCTACATCTATAAGTTTGGATTAATCAAACACAACAGAGGTCCATATTGTTCCATCTAAATTTTTTTATGGATAGTGATTTGTAAATTTTATTTTTTGTAATTGTATTCCTTTCTTATTTTTATTAGAATAAATTTACCTAAATATCCTATTTATATAGTGCAAACATTTGATTAAAAGAGGTTATTTGAGTAAATTCGTCCTAATAAAAACAAAAAAAGAAGAGTTCATTCTATTTGAACCCAACTAAGCCATTTTGGGTAGTTTTTTTCGGGGTTAATTGTTTTGATTTTTGAGTTTCTTTCGTTTTAAATAAAAAAAATCACCGTTTAATTAAAAATTTATATTTTTTCAATTCCTCTTGATAAAAGAAATTCGAAAATGTAAAAAATTTCATCTAATTTGGGGTAAGTTTTTTGGGAGTTTTTTGCTAAAAAATCTCAATTTTTTTTAGTATATTTGGGGGTGAGTGTATTGAAGTTTATTTAGAGTGATTTTTTTTATTCCATTTTATCTAAATAAATCATGATTTTTTTCTTACCCCCAATGGGGCCCAAGCAAATCTGACAATTTCTTATTTA
>BRYE01000005.1:8571036-8581036 GCA_030159115.1 Actinidia arguta var. hypoleuca | reverse complement strand
CTCTCTCCTGCTATTGCTCGATAGATTCTCGCATATTCAAAAGGAAAATGCCTTTTTAATGTCTTCTCGTTACCTCTTGTTGCTTATAAGTATTTTTTTGTGCTTGCATTTTGATTCATTCTTGGGGATTCTATTTTTGATTTTTACTTCAGCGAATGGCAACTACCTGTACAATTACGAAGTCTTTCTCTTAATTAGAGGTCTTTTGGGGTTAGTTGCATTTTCCCCCTACACGATTGGCGGTGTCACTTCAGTCAACTTGTTCTCTTAAAAAATTAAAAGTGCCACCTTTGCACTTCTGTTGGCCAAACATGTTAAATTACCATAGTAGAAAAACAGAACAAAATCCCCGTATTTTTCTGTAATTAACCCCTTTTTAGTATCAAGTTACTCTTTTTTATTTTTAAGGATTTTTGTTCTGTTTTTCTGGCCATATGGCACTGTATTATTTCCTAATGTCCTGTATCCCTTTGAATTCCAAAAAATCATTCCATTTTGCACTATCAAGATTAAATGGAAAATCATTCACTGAGTAGCAAGATACGCTGGTTTTGCTTTAGCACCAAGCTTGATCAAATTCAAAATTCTACTCTAATTTAATCCCCTAGTGATCGAATCCAAAATCGCCTCAACGATTCCACTACCATGCTCCATTTTTATCCACTTTCTAAATATCAGGCAAGAAGGATCAAAATCCCGGCATGACATTTACAGGAGGGAGCCGGAGGTGATCTAAACATGATCATCTACGGCTAATTGTGATAGAATTTGCAAGGGAGAGATAGAGAAGAAAAGAGACGGCTAGGGTTTGTATTAACAAAGCTTATAAGAATATTATAAAAGTAAGCCTTATATAGGCAAGAAAATAAAAGGAATAAAAAGCTAGCCTAAAATAACACAAAAATAATAAAAGACATAAATAATAATAATATTATTTCCTAACACCCCCCCTCAAACTCATGATCCAGCAGCGCGCAGTATCGAGAGTTTGCCAACAAAGAAGCGAAATCGCTGCACCGTTTGAGATTTCGTAAAAAAATCCGCCAACTGGAGAGAAGAGGTGATAAAGGGCAGGGAAATCGTGCCGCGATCAAGTTACTGACGAGTAGTATGGCAATCGATCTCAATATGCTTTGTCCGCTCATGAAAAACTGAGTTATGAGCAATCTGAATAGCACTTTTATTATCACAATAAAGAGGGGTCGGTCCAGAGAACGTGACACCCATATCCGCTAGCAACCAACGCAGCCAAACAATCTCATTGGTGGTAGAGGCCATAGCACGATACTCTACTTCAGTGGAAGAACGAGAGACAACTAGTTGTTTTTTGCTTTTCCAAAAATAAGAGAATCACCCAAGAATACACAAAAGCCTGTAATAGACTTGCGGTCAGATGAATCACCGGCACAATCAGCATCTGAATAAGCAGAAAGCTCCAAGGAAGACGTCGAAGGGAACAAAAGACTCTGGCAAATAGTCCCACGAAGATACCCCAAAATGCGAACAACAGCAGCCCAATGAACTGTGGTAGGAGCAGTAACAAACTGACTAACAATATGGACCGCATGTGCAATATTAGGACGAGTGATAGTGAGGTAGACAAGGCTCCTAACTATAGTCCGATACAAGGTAGGGTCAGGTAAGGGAGTGTCGTCAGTAGAAGCATAACGAGTATTTAGCTCAAGAGGAGTATCAACTGTCCTGGTGTCCGAGAGACGAGCTCGCTGAAGAATATCTGCAGTGTATTTGGATTGGGACAATAAATAACCCTTAGGAGAGAAGGCAACTTCGATGCCCAAGAAATAGCGAAGAGACCCCAAGTCCTTCATATCAAACTGACGGGCCAACTCAATCTTCAAAGCAGCAATCCCATCAATATCATCACCGGTAATAATCATGTCATCCACATACAAGGAAAGGATAATACGGCCTGTAGAAGTGGACTTTACAAATGAAGTCGAATCATGATGGCTAGGAGAGAAGCCAAGAGATGTGACCACCAAAGAGAATTTCTCAAACCAAGCTCTAGGAGCCTGTTTAGATCATACAATGCCTTTTTGAGTCGGCAAACCTGTCCAGAAGAGTGAGCAACACCTGGAGGAGGAATCATATACACTTCTTCTTTGAGATCGCCATTCAAGAAGGCATTTTTAACATCCAACTGAGAAATATGCCAATGACGAACAGAAACCACTACAATGAGTGCACGAATAGTGGTCATCTTTGCAACAGGAGCAAAGGTCTCCTCATAATCCATGCCATATTGTTGAGTAAATCCTTTAGCAACCAAGCGGGCCTTATAACGCTTGACCGAACCATCAGAGTTGGTCTTAATTTTATAGACTCAACGAGAACCAATAGCCTTTTTACCAGGCGGAAGCATCACCAAATCCCAAGTACCAGTGCGATGCAAAACAGATAGTTCTGCATCCATAGCTTGCTGCCAAAGAGGGTCACGAGCAGCCTCTGTATATGACTGAGGCTCACAAAGATTGTGAATAGAAGACAGGAAAGAGGTAAAAGAACTGGAGTAACATGAGTGGTCAAAATTAGGCAAATGAGTGGACTTACGAATACGCTTGGCAGAAGGTGGTGCCGAATCCATAACTTCAGGAGCTTCTTGGGTGGCCGAAGAAGGAGGAGCATCAGTAGGCGTGTTAGACCTACGAGAGTAATGTATAGGAAAAGGCTGCAAAAGAGATGGGTTAGGAGAAGAAACAGTAGAGTCTAGAACATCATCGGCATCATCAGAAAAGGATCAATATGAATCAGATCAGCCTTAGTTACAGTATGAGATGGAAAAGGAATAGAGAAGAAAGAAATATGCTCCATAAATACAACATGACGAGAGACATAAAATTTGTTAGAGACGGGATCAAAACAACGATAACCCTTTCTTCCCTCATCATAACCAAGAAAAACATATGCAGCAGATCGAGCAGACAACTTATTGCGCTCAGCTTCAAGACGAAGAACAAAACATGTGCTACTAAAGACTCTCAAGGATGAATAATCAGGAGCACTACCAAACAACCTTTCATAAGGAGAGATTCTAACAGTAAGAGCTGTCGGAATCCGATTGATCAAATGTACAGCTGTAAGAACAGCCTTCCCCAAAAAAATACTAGGAACACTGGCAGATAGCAAAAGGGAACGGGCTGTCTCTACAATGTGTCTATGTTTCCTTTCAGCAACCCCATTTTGAGCTGGAGTATCAGTACAAGAAGATTGGTGCATTGTACCATCAGATAAGAGTAATCTTTCAAATGCATTGGAAGTATATTTCCCGCCCAAATCAACCCTAAAGCATGTAATAACTGCATCATGCTGAGTACGAACAAGTGCCCTAAAAGCCATGTAAATGTCAAAAAATTCGGAACGATGCTTCATGAAATAAACCCAACAATATTGAGTGTAATCATCAATGAAAGATACATAATATCGGGACCCTTCTTTAGTGACAACAGGGGCAGGTCCCCACACATCAGAATGAATTAACTGAAAAGGTGCAGTAGAAGAAGATATACTAGGATTAAAAGGTAAAGCGGTAAATTTTGCAAGTTTACAACCACTGCAATCGGAAATATCATGAGCATACAAATTTTCCAAACAACCCTTAGAAACTAAAAATTTTAAACGAGGGGCCGAAACATGACCAAGTCTAGAATGCCACAAGTAAAAACTAGAAGAATCTTTATTAAGATAAAAAGAGGACAAATCAGGAGTGGAAGCAGCAACAACGGGCACTTTCAACTCATCCAAGACATATAATCCCCCCTTCCTATGGCCTGTCCCAATCAGCTTCTTGGATTGTGGATCCTGCACAAAACAAGAAGTGGAACAAAAGTGAATAGAAAATTCAGAATCACACAACTGACCAACTGAAGCAAGATTCATTTTAAGAGATGGAATACAATAAATATCAGAAAGAGACAATGTAGGCATGCAAACAGAACCAATAAAAGACAAAGGCATAGGAGATCCATCAGCTGTAATAACAGAAACAGGAGAAGAAGATTGAATGGTAGAACTAAACACAGAAGAATCTGGTGACATATGGTTAGAGGCACCAGAATCTAAAATTCACAGGGATGCAGTTATACCTGAGGGACCCGATAAGGACAGACCTGTAGACGAGGTAGTAGACATGGCATATGGTGGTTGGTGTGACTGAGCCTGAGTAGAGAGGAACTTCTGAAACTGATCTACAAAAGCAACCAAATTGGGATTTAGCGGCAATGCAACCTCTGGAACAAGAGCTGCAGTATTCGAGTGTTGTGGAGGCTTATGGTTGCGTTGTTGCTGAGATGATACATGAGACTGATTTAACAACTTAGGGCACTGAGCTTTTCAATGACCTTTTTGCTTGCAAAAGTTGCACTCATCACTGTTTGTACGCTTTTGGAAAGAACGATTCTGATTCTGATTGCTAGAATATGATCTCGAAGGGACAGCCAAAACAGAATGATTAGGAACAACAATAACTCCCTTGCCAGCCAAGGTCTTGGAACGAGTTTCTTCAGCCAACAACTCACTAACCACAGCATCAACAGGCGGATGTGGGTTTCGATGCAGGATATTACCACGAATACCCTCAAAGTCAGATCGAAGAGCCATCAAAAATTGAACAAGCCGCTGCTCTTCTCGATGAAGAATATTACCACGAATACCCTCAAAGTCAAATCGACAGGCGGATGTGGGTTCCGGGCAGGGGCGCGCTGCCCCCTGCAACCCCCAGCCAACTCACCGGTGAGTTGGATCCCCGAACAGCGTAGATTGGATCGACAGTATTTTCATTAACAATGCTTTGATACCATGATAGAATTTGCAAGGGAGAGATAGAGAAGAAAAGAGACGGCTAGGGTTTGTATTAACAAAGCTTATAAGAATATTACAAAAGTAAGCCTTATATAGGCTAGAAAATAAAAGGAATAAAAAGCTAGCCTAAAATAACACAAAAATAATAAAAGACATAAATAATAATAATATTATTTCCTAACAAATTGATCTGAACATGATCGATCGTGTTAATTGATCTTTTGTAAACTCAATCAGGTTTGTTATAGAACTGAATCTATCTTGACTCTAGTTGCTTCATGTTGAGGTTCAACTCAACCTAATATCATCTAAAATAGTTGAACAAAGATCTCTTAACCTAATGAGTCACGAACCAAACACAAGGCTCATGGTGTTTTGCCAATCCGATGATGTTCCTCATTAAGGATGGCTAAAGCATACCAATTTGGTTCTCCATTACTACCTTGTTTTGTCGATTGCACAGTTGCCTTCATCCCACCATGGTTCCATCGCCACAACGGCCACACCTGATGCATAAAACACCAGTAAAACTGGAGCGTTATGGTTAGGATATTTCATTTCTATTTATGATATTCTGTGTCATAGTTGAGCTTGGGCAGAAGCGATTAAATTCTTGGTGGGAGTCGATCACTTAATAATGCTTTTTCAATAATCTCTTTTTATGTTTATGTCAGAAATAGTAGTTGGATTTGTTTTTTTGTCTGTTCCGATCATGGTAAGTGTGTTTGACATCACATTTCCAATACCCTTAAGACACCAGTTCTATAAAAGAATTTATTTATTGAACATGACTACCCTTAAAATCAATACAATACAAATAAACAACACCATATTGACATAATAGAATTTTAGAAAAGCAAATTTTATTAATCACACTCCTCTCAATATATATATTCTCAGTAAGGAAACTAAATAAAGTAGAATAATGAGAAAATCAATATGGTCAACATGATCCATTATAGACTACTAAATAAGAGAGAGTTTCCTAATCTAATTAGGAAACTAAATCTTCTAATTCCAACACTCCCCTCAAGTTGAGGCGAAGGTATTGACAAGTCCCAATTTGACAAGAGGTCAGCAATGAGGGTCCAATAGACTTAGCGAACATATCAGTTGTCTAAGCAGATAATGGAATAAAGCTAGGAGTGATAACCCGTGAACGAACTTTTTTCTAAATGAAATGAATATCAATTTCAATGTGCGTCGTTCTCTCATGAAGGACTAAATCAGAGACAACATGATAGCAGACTTATTGTCACAAAATAAGTAAGACGAGCCTTTCACTGAGAAGCTCAACTCAGTTAGGAGAGATCGAAGCCTAAGAATTTCACTTGTTCCTTGAGTCATGGCACGATACTCAGCTTTGGTAGAAGATCGAAAGACAACTTCTTGCTTCTTACTTTTTTAAGATATAAGATGACTACTATGAAAAGTACAGAAGTCAAAAGTAGAGCGTCTATCACTCTTAGACCTTGCATAGTCAACATTTGTATAGCATGAAAGTCCCGATTGGATTTCGGACTTATAAAATAACCCAAGACCATGACATATCTTAAAATACCAGAGAATGTGATACACAACATCTAGATGAGAGGTACGTGGAGAGTGCATAAACTGGCTCACCACACTAACAGTGAACGTGAGATCAGGTCTCATATTCGTCAAGTAAATGAGACGACCCACAAGCCTTTGATAGATAGATGGATCTGGTAACAATTCCCCTAACTCAACTGATATTTTCAGATTTGGGACCATAAGCGTAGATGCATGTCTACACTCAAGCATGCCTATATCTTGAAGAAGATCAAGTGAATACTTTCATTGAGAGAGAGATATACCTTGAAAAGACTAAGCAATCTCAATACCAAGAAAGTAACGAAAAGAACCCAAATCCTTAATGTCGAAAGTCCTCTTGAGGTCACTTTTCACCTGAACAATACCAAAAGCATCGTTTCCTATGATAATTATGTCATCAACATAAACTGAGATAATAATACACCGACCTTGAGACTGTCAACGAATAAAACAAGTATGATTTGAGTGGCACTAAACAATCTCCATAGATAAGACCACCTCACTGAATCAGTTGAACCAAGCCCGAGGAGACTGCTTAAGGCCATAGATAGATTTTCGGAGATGATAAATATTCCCCGAATACTCTACTTAAGCCAGAAAATCTGGAGGCGGATCCATATATATAGTCTCAGAAAGATCACCATTGAGGAAGACATTTTTGACATCTAATTGGTGAAGAGGTCATAAATAAGAGACAGCGAGAGAAACCAGAAGTCGAATGGTGTTTAATTTTGCAACCAGAACAAAAGTAGCACCAAAATCTTTACCTGAAATATGAGTAAAGCCCTTAGCAAAAAGACGAAATTTATATCGATCAACCGAGCCATCCGCCATAGACTTTACACTAGACACCCATTTACAACCAACAGTGCATTCTCCTTTCGGCAAAGCAACAAGATCCCAAGTCCGATTGTGGTGAAGGGCCTCCATCTCCTCTTTCATTGCAGACACCCACAGAAGATTTTGGGGAGCTTCATGGACTGAGTGAGAAATTGAAATCGAATCAACCTGACTAAGAAAAGACTGATAAGAATCTGAAAGACCTTGATAAGAGAGATATTGTGCAATAAGATAATTAGTACAATTGAAACGAAAAAAAATGGAGGGGAGACGACGAACACTTGTGGTATAACAAGGAAGAGGGATATCAGAAACTAAATGAGAAGAGATACCTAATTCCGAAGAAGATACTGGTAAGGGAGCTTTAGCGCGGGGACTGGGGTTAGTAGAGACGATCGGGGGCAGGGAGCCATAGGGTGAAGGTGGAGGAGGCTCAAGTATAGGAAGCGGTCAAGGAGGTATAGGGTCATCTGCTGCAAATATCTCAGAATCTGGCCCCGAAGAAGGAGTAAGATCCGGAAAAAAAAAAAAAGAAACAGTTTTCAAAAAAGTAACATTTAACGAGTGATACATATGACGAGTGATGGGATTTTAGCACCTATCACTTGGAAATCGAGGAATACCCGAGGAAGATACAATGTACGGCACTATCATCAAGTTTGGTACAAGGGGTGCTTCAATTTTGAACAAAACATGTACACCCAAAGACAGGAGTAATAATAGGAAATAGGGTACTAGCAAGCTGAAGGATATGGAAATGAGCCTTGCCTTGTAGCACTCGAATGGAAGTCTGATTGATAAGGTAGGTAGCAGTGAGGACATCTATGTGCCATAAATATTTAGGAATTTTCATACCCCATAAGAGACACCGAACCACCGACATAATATGATGATTTTTATGCTCCATCACCCCATTCCACTCAGGGTTGTAAGGACACGTGAGTTGCTGGAGTATACCACATTTATTAAGTTCAGCATAAAACTCATTCGTGATATATTCCCGTCTATTATCTGACCGAATATTGCGCAAAACAGTGTTATACTAGTTTTGATCATTTGTAAAAAGTGGTAAAGTGATAAAAGACCTCAGATTTATTGCGCATAAGGTAGACACAAGTACAACGAGTGTAGTCATCTATAAAAGTTACATAATAACGGTGTTGAGAGAGAGCAATAACTGGAGACGGACCCCATACATCTAAATGAATAAGGTCAAAAGTACTAGGTGTACGATGCATACGTGGAATATAAGAGAAGCGAGAATGTTTAGATAATTCACAAATGACACATTTAAAATTGAACTTCTGGCATGCTTTATTCAAAGAAAAAAAAATCAACATAAATATTGAAAATTTGCATTCCATAAACGAGCATGCTACAAATCTAAAGTTTTAATAGAAAAAACAATCAACTTTAAACTAGAAAACTTTAAAATACACAATTCCAAAATTGGTGGAGAGAAAGCATGAAGGCTCGATGACAACGCACTGGAAGGTAAAGGATTCCCAAAGTAGTATAGTCCATCTCGCTCATACCTCCTACCAAAAATCTTCTTCGAAGTCAGGTCTCACAATAAATAACGAGATGGTAAGAAAACAATAGCACAATTAAGATTTTTTGCAAGACGGCTAACATAAAGAAGATTATAGAAAAAATTCAGAACATAATAAACCGAGGAAAGAGTAATATCTGAGGACAAGCAAGTATCACCTTGACTATGAATGGGAATAAACGATCCATCAGTAATACAAACTAATTGATTAACATAAGTAACATGAGAGGTAAAGGTAGCAAGCTCACTAGTCATGTGATTATTAGCCCCAGAATTTCAAAATTCAAGTAGGATGACCTGACTTACCATGAAGAACAGTAAGAGTACCTGCAACTATAGCGACCGTGGGACCTGAGGATGGGGAAGTAGGGGCCAATCCCAAGTGCGACTGCAGTTGAGCAATTTAGAGCTAAAGTTAATTGAAAATAGGTAAATCAACAGGTATTGGTTCTACTTTGACAATAGCATAAGTTTGAGGAATGCCCCGGCCTCTATTGTGACCACCACCACCACCACCACCACCCGACCGCCACCACGAGGTTGGGGAAACTGTTGCTTCAACTCAGGATGGAGATAAAAGAAGCGATCAATGAGGTGACTAGACTTGCAATATGCTGACAATATGGGCGAGTCCCTAAAGAAAAAGAAAAAGCCCTCTGGTTTGGGACAGTAGAGGAGGACTCAGGTAGAGAAAAAGATGGTAAAAGGCGATGCATCCACTCATCACGATCCACAGTAGCACATGCCTCATATAAGGAAGGCAGAGGTGATGTGTTTAAAATCTAAGTGCGAAAAGCCTCAAACTCAGATTTTAAACCTATCAAATATTGATATGTATGTCAACAATCAAGACGTTTGGACTCAACCACTCCATCACTAGAGAAATCATATTGACTAGCTTGTACTAGGCTAATTCCTCCTATCTAGTTTGAAGATACCCAAAATAATCAACAACAGAGAGTCCCAAGGTAGTCAGAGAGGCATGAGAGATATCTCGGTAAAGCTCAAAAATCTGAGACTCATTGCGGGCATGGGCATACATATGGGTCAACGCAGTCCATAAACCATGGACAGTATCATGATACATAAACATGTGATATACTCGATCCTCCATCGAGTTAAACATCCAGTCCAAAATAATACAATTATTTGAATCCTACTCATCAAATTTGGGATCGGATTCAGCGGGTTTTGGTTCCTTTCCAACAATCCAAC
>BRYE01000005.1:8561036-8563536 GCA_030159115.1 Actinidia arguta var. hypoleuca | reverse complement strand
GGTGCTTGGTTAGTGCCATCGGCCGCCAGGTTTGACTAAGGAAATTTTGGTTTGTTTTTTTTTAATTGTTTTGATTTCGAATTTTTTCGTTTTTAATAAAAACATATATTGTTTGATTAAAAGTTCATAATGGTTCGCTTGATGAGAGAAATTCGAAAAAATTAAAAAAAAAATTATTTAATCTGGGGCAAGTGTTTTTTATGTTTTTTGCTAAAAATTCTCGATTTTTTGAGTGTGTTTGGGTATAAGTTTATTTGAGGTGAGTATATTAGAGTTTATTTAGAGTGATTTTTTATATTCTATTTTATCTAAAAAATCAAAATTAAAAAAAAAAACTTGAATTTTTGTAGCCCCAATGGAGGGCAAGAAAATCTTACAAGTTTTAACAGCTTTTGAATTGCTTTTCCAGGAAGGCATTACCAAATTCTAACGTGTACATCAAACTTGGACTTCTCCTTCAACGAATTCGTAGGATTTTCCACAGCCCCAACAAGTACTCTACATACATTTTTTGGGTCATTCCTCGGGCCCTGGAAAAAAATTGTGTACACTACCATCACATTATTTTTTTTTTTCTCTGGACTATTCCTAAGATTTTCCACAGCCACAACAAGTATTCTACATACATTTTGGAGGTCATTCCCAGGGGGAGGGAGTAAGGAATAAATGGAATTAATTGATCCTACTAAAAAAAATATTATACTATAAATCTATCAAAAAAATTACATTATCACTTAAATAGAAAAAAAATACACTATTTTTGACCCTATTAAAAAAAAATTATATTATTATTTCATAATTATATATAATTTTATAATCTTGACCCTTATGAACTAATATCCTGATTCAGTCTCTGTCATTCCTAATGCCTGAAAAAAAATTGTGTATAGTTACATCACATTATTTTTTGTTCGGAATATTCTTGCTAGGTTACTTCACTCGGTACCACCTCCTCAAAAATAAATATATTTCTCGGCTTAAATGACGTGTCAAACTACGATTGAAATCTTGTCATCATATCCTCATCGTCATGTCGTCATCATCTCTTTATTTATTTATTTAGGTATTTTATAACCTTTGTCGCTGGCTGGTGTGGTGTTAGTATCAAGTAGTCAACTATATTTTCAAATTAATTTATGAAAATATCATCATCTACGCGTCGATAAATAACTCGACTGAGTCAATTAGTGAGTTTTTGAAATTTTAATTTTAATTTTTAATTAGCTTCTAAAGTGTCTATAGGCTTTATTTGTTCATTCTTTAAGTCAATCTCAATTTAGTTTTTATTTGTTCTGATCACGAGCCGGCTGGAGCAGTTTATTTTTATTTTTATTTTTATTTTTATTACACGATATAAACTTTGTATGGTCTAGTAACAGCAAAATGTGTTAAATTTGAATTATTTTATGCAAGTGGACAAGCTCTTTAACGAATCTAACACGTCTCAAAATTTCAAGTAATTTGATTCATTTTACATACCAATGAACTTTTTAAATATTTATTGTAGTTGATTTATAATAACCCCAATGGTCATTGTACAATGAACATGACACTAATATATAATTGGGCGGGGGGATTAGTGACATCACTGGGCAGTCTCCAAGTCTTGGCAAATTCTATAATTTAATCCACTTCGAGCTTAAATTAATGATTTGGACAAATTTCTGTAAAACCTATTGACAAGATCATATATCCAAAAACAAAACAGTTTGATTGAACATCAGTAATCATGTAAATTAAATTATTTTTTATATGGATGCATGTGTGACTTTTATTAATGTTCATCTATTTTTTTAGGACAAGTGTGATTCGATTACATGATTAATAATTTATGATAAATCTCATTGTTTACATAAGCGATCTCCTAAAAACATGCCCAACAAAATGAATTATTTAAATCAACAAACAATATGAGTAATGGGGCCATAACCCATCTAACTCTACGATAAAATTTCAATTAAATAACTTTAAAGAAAGGGTAGTTTCATTGACCTCCTCTGAGTTTCTAACAAATATAGTTACTATCCCTGTAATTTTAAAAATAACACTGACTTCTCTTATTTTTGAAACTAAAATTAAGATTTTCTCTAAAACTAGTTTTTGTACAAAAATGACAAACTTGTCATTTCATTTAGAGATTTAAAAAAAAATTCTCCATACACCCATTAAAATAAATAAAAATTATTATTAATAATTTTTTTAACGAAATTAATATAAATATTTTACTTTTTAAGTTCTATTAATCTAATTATACGTAACAATAAATTTTGTTATCAATTTCTTATAGAAAAATAGATATTAATAAAAAAATAAAATTTAATTTAATTTTTTACTCTTTAAGTACTCCTAATCTAAATATACTTAAAAAATAAACTTCTAGTTACATTTTTTTTTTAATAGGGAGAACGTTTGTTTATTTTAATGTGTGTATTGAGAAAAATAATTTGTAAGTCCTAAATCAATGGAAAATTATGTTATTTTTGCACAAAATTATTTCAAG
>BRYE01000005.1:8541036-8548536 GCA_030159115.1 Actinidia arguta var. hypoleuca | reverse complement strand
CAATGACGCCAGGTGACATCAACCCTAGTGCTATCAACTCTCCTATGTGTGTCCTCTTACGTGCCTCTGACTCTCTACCACATCATATGCAACGTCAGCAGTAGTGCCACATCATATTCCATGTAAGATGCCATGTCAGCACCAGTGCCCCAATAGCTACCACGTTAGCAGCGCGCACCCCTTCATCTTCTGGCTTTCAGGTTCATGTCCTAAAGTAATTTGGGCCTTCTGATTCGGTTTTTGCACTCGATTTTTGCTATTTCTGCCTCGTTACTACTGTAGTTGTTATTTTTTTACTGTCTTCTCTATGATTTGGATATTATAGATCGATCTAATGCTTCTAGACTTATTGTTATCGATCTGATACTTCTAGACCTATTGGCCGCTAGGTTTGACTAAGGAAATTTTGGGGTAAGTTTTTTTTCCTTAACTATTTTAATTTTTGAATTTTTTTATTTTTAGTAAAAATAAATTACTGTTTGACTAAAATTTTATAATTTTTCAATTCTCTAGAAAAGAGAAATCCGAAAATATAAATTTTTTATCAAATTTGGGGCAAGTGTTTTTGCTAAAAAATCTTGATTTTTTTAATTGTGTTTGGAGAAAGTTTATTTGAGATGAGTGTATTAAAGTTTATTTTAATTTTATAAACATTAGAAAATCTTACCATTTTTTTTTACTCATATGAATTATATTATTTTAACAGCTTCTGAAATTGCTTTTCCAGGAAGGCATTACCAAATTCTAATGTTTACATCAAACTTGGACTTGTCCTTCAACGAATTCGTAGGATTCTCCATAGCCACAACAATATTCTAATTTCTACATAGATTTTTTGGATCATTCCTCATGCCCCGGAAAAAAAAATTGCGTAGTACCATCACATTATTTTTTGTCCAGACTGTTTTTTCTTGGTTACTTCACTCGGGACCACCTACTCAAAATATTTCTCAGCGCCAAACTACGATTGAACTCTCGTCATCATATTTTCGTCATCATATCCTCATCTCTTAATTTATCATGTCCTCATCTCTCGTCATCATATTTTACAACATTTGTCGTTGCCGGCTGGTGTGGTGTTAGTATCAAGTGGTCAACTATACTTTCAAATTATTTTTATGAAAATATCATCATCTACTCAACGATAATTAACTCGACTGAGTCAAGTAGTGAGTTGTTTGAAGTTTTAATTTGAAATTCTAATTAGCTTGTAAAATGTATACGTATAATTTTTTTTTGTTCTGATCACGAGCCAGAGTAGTTTATTTTTATTTTTATTACATGATATAAACTTTATATGGTCTAGTAACAGCAAAATGTGTTAAATTTTACTTATTTTATACAAGTGGACAAACTCTTTAACGAACCTAACATGTGTCAAAATTTTAAGTATTTTGATTCATTTTACGGACCAATAATTTTTTTTAATACTTTTACATCACTTTCTTGAAACATGCCCATTTCTTATTTAAATCCATAACAAGTTAATTTTGCTTTATTGTAATTGATGTATAATAAACCCAATGGTCATTGTAAAATGAACAACATGACACCAATATATAATTGGGATGGGGAATTAGTGACATCATTAGGCACGTCTCCAAGTCTTGGCAAGTCTTATAATTTAATCCACTTTGAACTTAAATTAATGATCTGGATTGATTTTTGCAGAACCTACTAAGAAGATCATATATCAAAAATAAAATAACTTGATCGGACATTGATAATCATACAAATTAAATTATTGTTTATCTGTTTTATTAATATCCGTTTATTTCTTTAGGACAAATGTGATTCGGTTACATGATTAATAATGTTCGATAAATCTCATTTTTGACATAAATGATCTCCTAAAAACATGCCCTGCAAAATGAATAGTTTAGATCAATAAAACGTATGCATAATGGGGCTCATAACCCACCTAACTCTACGATAAAATTCAAATAAATAACTTTAAAGAAAGGGTAAATTTCACTAACCTCCTTTGAGTTTTTAAAAACTATACCACCACCTCTGTAATTTTAAAAATAATACCGGAGACCTCTGGTACTTGTTTTCTTATTCAAGTTTAAGCTCGGGCCCGAGCAAACACCGGCCCAATACTTGCCCAACCCCATGCCAATGGAAGGGCCAGGGAGTCGCTGATCCAGTACTCGGAGACTTTGGAGTGGATCTCGCAGAGAAGATCCTCCACTTGAACGATGACGGCGCGTACAAATTACCGCCATCAAAGTCGCCGGTGTCTTCCTTCTTCTATTGGAACCACTCTCCGGTTCATCCAAATGTCATAGTAGCTTTCCAATTTTTTTTCCAGCTAATTGCAGTTGGCTGTACAAATTGGGTAGCATTTCCCTTGTTTAGAGTTTTGTTTTAGGGTAAACAGAATTTATTAGAGTGGGCTTCCATGAGTCATGGAAGTACATACAAAAGCACCTTTCTAGCAAGTACACTATACGAACAAGATTAAATGGAAAACCATCCACAGATTAGCAAGATGAGTTAGGTTTTGCTTTTGCCCAAAAAAGCTACTCGAATTTTGATCAAGGCTAAGGCTCTGTTTGGTAATGTTTAAAAGTCAAATTTTTTTTAAGTTTGTTATCAAAAAGGTCAATTTTTTTTGACTTTTTGACTTTTCTTACTTTACTTTAACTAAAACTAAGCAAAAGTAAAAAAGTAAAAAAATTAACTCTAGTTGACTTTTTTATTTATTTTAAGCAAAAAAAATCAACCGAAAAACTAAAATAAACTGGTGCCAAACGGAGCATAACTAGAACCTTAAAATCAGCACCATAGAACAACCTATAAATGCAGTCCCCAATACCCCTAGTTGCTTACCCTCATTGCCTGCTATTTCTATTCCAAGTTGGTTCATTCTCCTATCACCCTAAACAACCATTTCTTAAGCGATGACCGCATTTTCTTTTACTTCTTATACTGTTGTTTTCTTCTCTTCCACTTCTTCAGCAGATTTCTCTTCTTCCTCGGCCTTTAGCCTCTCCCCATCCTCAGCTTTCAACCTTGCTTCTTCATTGGTTGCCTCAATCGCTTTGATCAAATTCTCCAAACAAGCATCTGCATCTTCCTCAGCAGACTTGGGCATCAAATTCTCCGCAACGTCAGCTGGAGTCAATTTTGGTCTCCTCCAACAGCCCACGGATCTTAGCAAACAAATCGTGCGAGTAAAAGGTACAAGAAAGTCCTTGCGAGCATCTTGAACGCTGAACAATACGACAACTCCATATGCTTATCCATTCGCCCTTTCCTAATTAGGAGGATTCAGTTTCTCCACATAATTGGTGGTGAAGAACATTATTCTCTCACTCCCACAAGCCGACCACAGCCCGTCAATGAAAACCAAAATGCTCGACAGAGTAACCTTACTACTGCTTTCTTCGCGATCATCCGTGATTTTCTGTTTAATTGAATCCTTAACTACATTTTTCTTCTCATCTCTCCTTTTCCTTCATCCTATGGCCAATTAGATCTAAGGAACTGTGGGATGTGAGTTTATAGAATGAGAGGAAGGAAATTGAGAAAAGACAAATGCGGTAGTCCTACGGCTGTGCGGATGCTTATAGTTAGTCACCAGTCGACGAAAGTCGAGCTGCGACACAAAAACAATACGAACGACCACTGAAGCTGTTTCTAAAAAACGTCGGAACTTTTAAGAAGTGACTTTCCGATAATCAAGTTAGATAACCAGAAAACGTATGTAGAGGGAGAGAATATCTCCAAGACCAAAATTCGCGTACCTTTAAAAACGAGAAAGCCGACTTTATATGGCACAGCTTGAAGCGTGTCTTGACGCGATAACTGTCTTGTCACTAGAAAAAGTGCAGGTCGGCATATGGTCGTACGCATCGATCGCGGTGTCAATGAGTATATGACTAACTCAACCACGCTCTTAGGGCCTAACTGGTAGCTTGTCATTGTGCTGTCGACATTTCCGTACATAACGGTAACTCAACGGAAACTCTTACCCTAACAGGGCCACACTCTGTCATTGTAAATTTTAACTCTTTACATGAAGAATCAATGTCCTCAACAACTATGATCGACTTACTAGACTTGTCGATCAACACCTTCCTCAGCTCCGCGTTATCCTTCACTGTTGTCAGGTCAAGGTCGTACACATCACACTCTAGAAGATTCTCCATGGCAGCGATATCGTGGACTTTCCTGTCCCTGGAAGCCCTTAAAGCAGAAGCCCCTTTTCCCGACTTTACCAGTTGCAGTGGTCTTTAGCCTTGCTGAAAGTGAGATCATTGGTAATTTCCTTCTTCTTGTTAGGCTCCAAGGCTAAAGTATCAAATGCGGCCGGGTGGTCGAACCCCATTTGGGTCAGCATAATCCTTTGGTACCCCTCTCATTCCTTGCTATGGTGGTTCGCGTACAACTTCCTCTGCCTTGACCTCACCTCTATCGCCTTTAGCTCATTAAGAACGAGATTCAGGTAATTCCTGGTGATGGCTTTCCAGTGCTGCTTGTGGAATGTAAGCTTGTAATACCTCTGCTCTTCTACTCCTCTCAGGATTGTCATCATCTTCTTTTTTTCAGCAAGCCTAATGCTGAGACCTATTTATATATATAGTTTTTTACTTTGTTGAACAAGATTTGAGAATTCTGATCTTCATTACCCATTGAAAATATTTTATATACTAAAATTATGTCAACTACATCATTTCATTATTTATATAATAAATATTAAAAATATTATTTTTTAACAAACATATTTGCAATATTTTTTATATAAAAAATCAATAATATTACTAAATAATTCATTTTTTAGAATCATTCTTTAGTGTAATATTTTTATAAAAAAATTTAAATTATTATTAAAAAATTTTTTAAAAAAACTAACAACATCAATATTTTTTGATTAATTTGAACTTTATTACTTTTTAAAAAAATTAAGTTTTTTTATTCTTCAAATTTTTTAATGGCCAAATTTATTATAAAAGGTCATAATTTTAATTAAAACTTAAATTTTGATGTAATGGATAGAATCCAAATTCAAATTTGAATGAATATAAAATTTTACTTTTTATTTTCTCTATTACAATAAAATGAATCAAAATACTCCATATATTACCGTATTAATTATAACATAATTTCATGGAGTATGAATCACACTATCACTCATAAAGAACTTAATTCCATATTTTATAATATACTTAATTTCATAATTCGTAAAATATTAATACTTTATAAATTACCAAATAAATTATGCAATTCTCACATAAGATATAGATCTGAATTATATTTAAATTATTAAATAAATTAGAATTATATTTAAATCATGAAATAATTTACTCTATCCTCACACTTTTTAAATTATGAAATGAATTACTTTTAATAGAAATATGTTGTCTAATTATGACACATCTTAGAGCATCTCAAATTTGGAAAGGTTGTATAATTGGGCAAGAGAAATTCAGAATATATATATATATATATATATATATATATATATATATATATATATATGCAAGGGTATTTACGTAAGGTATTTGTGTTACTTTATCTAACAAAAACAAGAAAAAAATTATTAAAAAAAAAGAATGTAAAAATTACAATTCATTAATTCGAGGGAAATGAAGTTTAAATTAGGCATCATCGTATATGTATTTGCATATAATATGGCACACACAATTCTTAAATTATTAATTATTGTATTTAAAAACTACTTACTCTCTCTACTTTCATATAAAAAATTAATTTAATTTGTGAAAAACTTAACAAAATATAAAAACATATATTCAAAAAAATGTTTTTATCCCTTCTCTTTAATAATCGTTCATTTCATTTTTAATAAACTTTTTTTCATGTTTAATAAAAAAATTTACATTTTTAGTAATCAAAGATATATAAAATTTAATTAAAAAAATTTTAAAAAAAACTACCCACTAAAAAAACTCAAAATCAAAGCAAAGAACTCCAAACGGAGCCTTAATTTAATTTTGAACCCTCTTCTGCTAAGGAAACACGAAAATCTCTTCTCATTGATTTTGATAAATCTCTGAAGTCTGACATGTGAATTTTTCGATGAATCATCATCACAAAAGAACTAATAAAAATTAAAATTAAAATTAATCATAAATAAGATAAATCTCAGTTCCTTTCACACAGAAAATTTTCAGCTCACGCTTACTATCAGAATAGCGTATATAGCCCATTAATCAGGCATGGAATCACAGAGCCACCACCAAAAGAACCGAAGCATCAAAACAAAATTTTCAAATTTTCCAGAACAAATTACAATCAGAAAAGAAAAACAACAACTCGTTTTGAAAAATAAAGGAATGAGATCAGAGTTTGGTAAAGGTATGTCGGTCACGGTTAAATCAGAAACACGGACCAATAAAAAACTCATCATATCTCTCCATCGACATTCAAAACAAATTGAATAAGATACTGGAATCAAAGCAAAAAATATAAATTACATAGATCTGTATATACATGAAAAAGAAATCATCAGAGACTTAAATACACGGAATCATGGGACGTATCCGTCATATTGTTGCAGTTGTATCTCATCATTTGAATTCAATTCGATCGAAGGAAATTGAAATAAATCCAAAACCTAAACATAGGCATAAAGGAAGAACAGAAAGAGAGGGGAGATAGAAAGATTTTAGAGAGAGAAACATAATTCTCCTAAAAAAAACCTAGATAAGAAAGGGAAACCTATGTAGAAGACGACCATCTTCCGTTCCAAGGCCCTGTGTAGAAGACGACTCTGTTTTATATAGACATAACAGAAACCCTAAAGTAAGCAGCAAGTAAATAAGGCCTACGGCCCAACTATCTTTTCTTTGGGTTGGGTGGCCCAAGTGTGGTTGGGCCTAAAAGTTGAGAAAGCGGCAGTCCAAATGATCCATTCCAATTAGCCCAACTTAAAGTTTTTAGAGGATTTTATTTTTATTTTTTTGCAAAATAGGTACATTATAGTGTTGAGTGTCTACATGCACAAATAAGCTGTGATTTAATGATTAAAAAAATTTAAAAATTAGATATTTTTTTTGTCTATTAGATTATTTTTAATGAAATTCACACAAAAATAATTAATAAATTTATTTATTTCTCCCTCATTTTTAATTTTTTTTATTTAATAATTTTTTTTAATTATTTGATCAAGTTTTTATATTATTTTAATTATTTCGAGGAAAAAAGTCTAAAAATTTTTAAAAATACATTTAATTTTGGGATAAAAATAAATTTTTTTATTTTTAGAGAACTTTTTATATTTTTGACTCTTTTTTTATGAAAAACCGAAAAAATATAAAATATTAATTAATCTTTGAAAAAAATTTACTACATACAAAAAAAGTATCTAAAAAAAATTGCCCAAAATAAAAAGGAAAGTACGTCCATTTTTTTTAATTGTATTTTTTTATATTTTATTAAAATTAATTTATCCAATTGTTGTTATAAAAATATACGATTTAAAATGAATATTTAAATAAATTTATCATAATAAGAACAAAAAAATCTATAATA
>BRYE01000005.1:8501036-8506036 GCA_030159115.1 Actinidia arguta var. hypoleuca | reverse complement strand
TTTTACATTGTTTCATTACATTCCTTACAAAATTTATTTCATTCAACCAAATACAACCTCTTTGTCCCCCGTTTGTATTGGTGGTAGTTATGGTTAGGTGAGCCCCAATCTCTCTCTCGCTCTCTCACGCTATGGCAAGTTTAGGTTTTCAGTGGGGCTGGAGATGGTGAAGAAGATGATGGAAATTAGACTTTGTTGCTATGTAGAGTTAGGGTTTTGATTTTGAACTACTATGGCTTGTTTTTAAGAGGATCTTGGATACTAGGTTTCTAGGTGCGTTTTGGATTATAGTTTTATGTGTGGGTTTTAGATACTGGGTTTGGCTGACATGGCGCCGCTTGTACAATTCCATCAAGAATTTTAACGCAATTAAGGGACCAATTCTAATTGAAAAACATTAATAGGTTAAGAAACAAAGTGCTAAAACTTTTTGTTTGAAGGGCCAAAGTGGGAATCAATTGATACTTTAATGGGAAAAACTGTATTTAACCTAAAAAAATGATAAGAAACTTCATTAATCACTGCTGTTAGCTAAAAAAATTAGGGGATTTTCAAAGCATGACTTGCTCAGACTTCAGAACACTTTGTCAGAGAGAAAAAATTAAACAAATGCTTATACCTCAACCCAATAAGATTGACGTTAATGAGGTAGTGACAATATTGAATGAGTGGTTGTAGGTGGTGTATGTCTGTATATATGGTCAACGAATGGAAAAAAAAATAATCAAAATTCCTAGTAAACTTTCATCCAAATGTTCATGCACGGTATTTTGAAAAACATCAATTAAATTTTTGATCTTTAAAAATATTCATCAACTCGTCCTTCCGATGTTTACTTCCGTCAAATTAATGACGAAAGTTAACTG
The DNA here is from genome assembly GCA_030159115.1 of Actinidia arguta var. hypoleuca. NCBI lineage: Eukaryota > Viridiplantae > Streptophyta > Magnoliopsida > Ericales > Actinidiaceae > Actinidia > Actinidia arguta. The sequence continues at coordinate 8,505,170 of BRYE01000005.1, read as the reverse complement.
GGTGGCAAATTTTCTAACCCAGAACGTCTACGTTAAAGTTTTGGAAGAAAAATTGGTACCATCTCCTGCCAAAAATTTAAATTTTCCTCTCATTTTCCCTCTCTTTCCCCTTTCCTCTCTTTTATAGACTTTGCACCATTATTTCTTTAATTTTGGATGAGAAAAAAGGAAAGGAAAACTTTAATTTTTGGTAGGAGATAGGATTATTTCACTCCAAAATGTTAACGTGGACAGACTGATTCAGAAAACCTTTCACACATATGACTTTGATTTTTTTAAAAAAAATAAATATATAACAAACATTTGAGAGAAAGTTTTAAGGAGAATTTTATTTTATTTTTTCCATTAATGAATCACATAAGGTGATATGAACACATTTATTAAACCAATGGGTCCAAAATGCAGTTTATGACCATACCTTGGAACTAACAAAAACAATTATTTTCATTTGGTGTCACATTAATTTTTTTTGAAATGCACAACATAACTGACAAAATGGACTTTCTCTCTCTAATTCATGTTTGCCGATTTGGAATCCACTTTCTCAACTCTTTCACATTTTTCTTGTGTTTCTTTTCACCCACAGGAGTCTTTGCTCATGCTTGGCAGAATTTGTAAGCTATAATTTTAATTTTTTTTATCTTAAAGTTGTATAAAAATATTTGGTACAACTTTTTTTTATGAACAAAAAAATAACCTACAAAACTAAAAAAAAATAATTGTTAGAAGCGCTATTTTAAAGTTTTTCAACTTCTACTTTTAATTAATTAATTTTAGCATAAATTTAGCTATACAAAACACTTTTGGAAAATTGGAGTTCTGTTTGATTTAATAATTTATTAAAGAAAAATATATAAAATAATAAGTCCAACCGTCCTTTTTTGTATTTTTTTTAATCTTCACAAATCATATCACAAACTCTTGATTCAAATACAACATTCATCAAAGATGGTTACCAATCTAAACATTTTCCGTACTTTTTTATAATTTTTTTAACTTTCACAAATTCTTGATTCAAATACAACGAAAGATGGTTCCCAATCTAAACCTTTCTATGTAATTTTTGTATGACCCGGTTGAAAAAACCATACCAACTTTATCTTTTAAAAAAAGGTTAAAATATTACGCTTTGCAACCCTAACATAACGAGGTGAAAATTTATTTTTCATTTTTCAATTCTAATTGCATCAATTAACCACCTCTAACACTTCAAGTCAGGTTTTAATATGACCCGTTCATATGTTTGCCATTCAATAAGGGTTACTTGGGCTTTTTCCGTCAATTTATTAAATAAGAAATGGACATAAACGTCACATTAAAACTTGAGCAAAAATGTAAATGATTAATTAACTTGTACAATTAAATATGGAGTAAAGCGTAGAAAGAGAAATGTTAGTGCAAGTACAGAAAAGGCACTTCCACACTTAATGGCTCAAAGCAATTCCATTACTTAATAATTTGTACTCCCACGATGAATGACTCAAAAAATTGAGAAAAATGATAAGGGTCTAAAACCTTGACTATTGAATGCTAAACGATTTTCAAGAAAGTATTCTTGAAGGAGAATAAAAAATTGCTCCTATAATTTATCCCAGAGCTTTAATCACCTCGGAACTTTATACATATAAAAAAATTAAAAAGAGAAACATATGTAAATATGGATGTTTTGAAAAATAACTTTTAGTCATTATTTTTGTGTGGTGAAAGAAAATTGAGATAAAGCGGTGACGGAAAGAAGTTTTTGGTGACTCTAGACTCTACTCAGCCGAGCTTGCAAGACAGTAACCGTGAAAAAAACTGCTTGGAGTTGTTCAGATGATGGCTTTTCAATGGCAAAGTCAATGACCTAAGAAAAAAAGAGAACAAAGGGAGTTCTTGGAATTTGATTCCAGAGAGAGAAAGTGTTCATTACCCGTCAAAGAGAGAGTAGTCCTCCTTTTATAGTATATCTCGACCTATGTGGATACGCATCAGCTGACATACTAGAAAGTAGGCGGGAGACCCAATCATGCCTCTACAGACGTGGTTGATAGCTAGTCTATTCCATTATAGGAACTTGAGCAATCGCAGTTGGTAGCTAGCCTATCACATCAAAGCGATGAAAAGTTCCTGGTAGCTCTAGATTCTATTCAATCGAGCCTGGAAGACAACAACCGTAAGAAGGACTGTCTAGAGCTATTTCAGGGATAGCTCTCCGACGATCAATATAGGGACCAAAGAAAACAAGAGAGTGTTCTTGGTCTTTGATTCTCGAGAGAGAAAGTGTTCATTACAAGTCCAAGAGAGAGAAGTCCTCCCTTTATAGCGTAGTTCGGCGCGTGCTGATACGCGCCAGCTAACATGCTAGAAAGTGGACGGTTGACTCAATCCACGCTCTTACGAATGTGGTTGGTAGCTAGCATGTCACATCATAAGAATTTAAGCCTAAGCGTGCGGTAACAGGGAAACTTTGGCATACACTATCCTTTGTCTCTTAAGCTCAGTCAAGTAGTTCTGCCGTGATGATCATCATGTTCGTCGTCCGAGCTACTGTGCTAAGACGACCAATCGGACTTGCTATAGAGCAATAGTCTAATAACGACACATGGTTGAGCTCAGCCAAAATGATGGTTAGATATTTTATCCCCTTACATTATGCAAAATTATAGAACATGTTTGGTTGCTTTTTCAGAGTCAGTTATGGAACATATTTTATAGAAAATTGTTTAGTTAATTGTTTTTGAAACTTCTTTTCTGAGTATTTTTTGAAAAATAACTAATTTGTGAGAAAATACTATAAAGATTTTTTTTTGTTGTTGTTGAATTACTAAAACCTATTTTCATTAAACTGAATAAGATATGAAAATAGTGAATATTTTTGTTTTAAATGCTGGTTTCCTGCAAAACTGATTTTGAAACCTCTCAATTTTTATTTTATTTTTTGATTCATTTTGCTTTTGATCAAGAATTCGAGATATAGGAATGGAGAGAGAGTGATATGGATCTACTTATTTTTTTCTTCATGAAAAACACTCGTGTTTAGCTTCGTACAAAATGAAAATAGTCGTGTTTATTTTTGTACAAAGTAAAAACAAGGAAACTAGAGTTAAATTTTTACCCATTCAATAGGGGCATCTCAAGTAATAAAAAAGAATCTGAAAAAGAGAAAAGCTGAGATCACCCAATAAAACAAAAAAGAAGACATATATATATATATATATATATATATATATATATATATGCAAGTGCAATTCCATTTAAAAGCAACAAAAGCCACTTCCATTATGGAGATGGGCGTGAGCGCCCCCACCCCCACCGCAATTCAACGCATCAAAGTAAGCCATAACATCATATATCACTCAATTAAAGTGGATAGCTTGTTCTTGATTGTAGGTGAGACAGGTGATTGAAGTTTTCCTTGTGAGTGACTGAAATTTGATCCATGTGCAAGCTATGGGTCTATGACAACTTAGTGTTGTAGATTGTCCCTAATTCTAAGTTCTAACAAGCCAAGGGTTTCAAGATGCAATTAGTTGCAAATTAACTGCGTATGATTACGATGAAAGTAGTGAAAATACAAATATATATCTATCTATCTATCTATCTATCTATCTATCTATCTATATATATATATATATATATATATTTAAAATATTTTATAATGTTTGTTTAGCACGACAGTAGTCAAAAATATAAGGAAGTTAAAATCTTGTATAACTCGTATATATAAGTATGCTAACTTGACTTTTATTTTCTTAAAACTTTTGTAAAAATGTTTATCTTCTCTAAATACATACAAGAAACTAGATTTTTTTTCCTTTCATTTTCTATTATTTTTATTTTTCATTGCATTTTTTACTCTAATCAGAAGAAATTGTGCTAACTAAGGCCCGGAGCAACACTAAATATTCTTCTCGAGTTTTATGCTTAGTTCTAAAGCACGCCCTAGATCACCATTCTCCTAACTTATTTTCACGAACAAACATTTATCCATAGAAATAGTAAACATATGTTTTCTTGCGAATCCTCATCACCTCGCTTCGCTTCCACAAAAGATTTTAAAAATTATTCTGCAAAACTGTTTCTGCAATAGCAACCAAACAATAATCAATAAAAACACAACATATTTAAATTCAATAGAGTTTTGCACGCAAT
>BRYE01000005.1:8488536-8491036 GCA_030159115.1 Actinidia arguta var. hypoleuca | reverse complement strand
CTCTCTATTAAAAGAATAAAATAAATAAAAAATTAAAGATAAGACTGCTATTTAGTACTTTTTTCAAATCTTATTGCAAACATTGATTTACTTAAACATATTAGGCATGTGTTATACTTGTCATTTAAAGATTAAGTGTCCGACATGAGACGTGCATATGTAAAAATAGTACGTTAATATAGAGTCATCGATTATATCCAAGCTCTTTAAGACATGGGATTGAGTCATAAGCCTCTCCACTAAAAGAATAAAATAAATTAAAAAATTAAAAATAAGATGGCTATATATGTATTACTTTTTCCAAATCTTATTACAAATGTGAATTTACTTAAACATATTAGACATGTCTCGTACTCATACTTATCATTTAAAAATTGAGTGTTTGAAAGATTGAGTGTTCGACTTGAAACTTATACATATGCAAAAATAGTACATTAACGTGGAATCTTCAACTATATTCAAGCTCGTAATAGCATGAGATTGAGTCCACTTAAAGAATAAAAACGAAATCTATTCATTGAGTATGACTGTATGAGATTTAATTTAGGCACCAAGTAGCATGTTTTATGGTGGAAAAAATGATGTCTAGTTGGTCCATGCCCTATTCCAAGAGGACCACTTATCATTTAAAGATTGAGTGTTCGAAAGATTGAGTGTTCGACTTGAGACTTGTACATATGCAAAAATAGTATATTAACGTGGAATCGTCAACTATATTCAAGCTCGTAATGACATGAGATTGAGTCCGCTTAAAGAATAAAAACGGGAACCTATTCATTGAGTATGAGCTTTGCTTTATGCACCAAGTAGCATGTTTATAGTGGAAAAAATGATGTCTAGTTGTTCCATGCCCTATTCCAAGAGGACCACTAGTTATGGTGCTACTATTGAAGCTTAAGGGCATGATAACCTTTCTCTTTTCTCTTGTTAGCTTATTCCATCCATTGATTTGGTCTTTTGAGAGTCCAAAACCACTTTTCATAAATCACATACAAATATGTTATTTTATCTTAATTTTTGTACAAAAATTAATATTAAAATAATACAACAGTACCAATTTTGAAATTACAATCACAATGAGGATTGAGTATTTCGTGTTAAAATAAAAGACCAACAAACTGTCACTTCATTCTGTATAAAAATTATGTACAATTTTTGTTTGTTTGTGTATCATTTTGAGTTTCTTTGTTTGTCTCATTGTCCCAAACCCATTTGCCTAATGGGGGTCCTGCTTAGTATCAATCCATGACTAGGTAACCACTTTCCATATATCTATCTATCTACTTCAATGATATTTTCCCTCAAATTGTTTGGCAGAATATCATAGATGAATCAAGGGGGATCCATGAGTTCTCAAAACTAATGATGATTTATTTTTTATTTTTTATTAAAGAAAGATTACCAAGTAATTGATCAGCATAATATAATATTCATACTTGTTAAAATAAAAAATTACAATTTCGTTCACTCATTTTTTAACAGCAACGTGCAGACGTGTTAAATTCTTTCAATCTATTTTCAAATCCAAAATCGAAATTATCTTGGTGGATTCAAGATTTGAGATCTTGAGTGGAGCCGATTACGTTTCACCGAACCAATTTACTATCTGAATGGATGTAGAAAGAAATTAGTGTGGGCAAAATATTATATGTATCTAAAAGTTCATTAAGTCAAGTTTGTGCTCTTGCCTGATTTGATTTCTTTTTTACCATTTTTTTTTGGTAAAAAGTGAAACAAAAATGACCAATGTTCAGGTAAGTTATTAATTTTTAATTAGTTTTAAGATGTGCTGATTTTTGTTTATTATAAACTTATCAAGGTATTTTTAATTTTCTTTTGTTTAAAATATAAATGGAAAACATTTAATAACATGGGGTAAACCAGCCATTTCCACTTAAAATAAAAGTGAAATTTTAGATTATCGCTGAAAATTCTAAGGAATATTATGAATTTTTTTCCAAAAAAAATTTGATAAACTTGTTTGTTAATTGGAAATTAACTTTTTTGTTTCCAATGAATTTGTTAATTTTTTTCATTTATATTTTTTTTTCAAAATAAATAAGGCGTGGACATAATAATTCAAAATTAGTTCAAGTATTTTAGCGTTTACGAATTCTGATAGCTTCAGCGTCCCAAAATAGAGCTCATAAATGAATTAAGTTATTCAAACTCAACTTGAGATTAGTTCGTTTGATAAACAAACTATTATAAGCTTAAATATATTTTTAGAATTCATTAAATTTTTAAACCAATTTAAATAAATTCATTGTTCGATTCCAAAATCAATTTCAACCCAATTTAAAATAATCGGCCTGCAACTCCCTTTTCAACCTTCAAAAAAATATCTAAAAATTATTTTTAACTTTTTCAAAATTTTGACAAATACTCCAAAATTGTTTTTTTTCCCCCCAAAGACTTAGATTTAAATTCAATTCCAAGAATTTTTCGCAAACAAGCACAGAATCAGTTGTTGCTTCCTTACCAACAAGCCAAGCGATTG
>BRYE01000005.1:8466036-8471036 GCA_030159115.1 Actinidia arguta var. hypoleuca | reverse complement strand
AATGGTGTATTCAGATTTCAGATACAGATAGATTTATCGTCGTCAGAAAATAGAGAAAGATGACGAAAAAATCAAAAAGAAAAACAAAAACAAAACAAAGGTAGAAGAACGAAAATCAAAGAAGAGATATACAGAACCATAGCTCTGATACCATGTTAGATGATGAAGATATATATATATATATATATATATATATATAGTGTTGAGATTAGGGAGAGTAGAGAGAGAAAGAGAGAGTTTATTATATGAAGAAGTTAGGTTACAAAAGAAGAGAGAAGAGAATATATAGACAAAATAGTAAAGACTAAAAGACCATTCTACCCCTAGGTTATATACACAAGATATACATCAACAAAAAACAAACAAGGAGGATGCAACACCAAATTGTTAATACAATGAAAAAGATAGTGATAAAATTGCATTATACACCTTTTCCTCTCAATTTGCAACAAGCATCACAATCCTAATCATTCAATTAGGAGAAGAGAAATGGACCCCATGGAATGAATAAGGTAATGATTGTCTTAACTTTTTAAGTTCCGCAACGAGCATCGCAATCCTAACCAATAACAGTTTTCTTATAAGTGAATACAATACCTAAACACTTAAACACTCCTCAGTCATTACGATAACTCTAACCCGTCTCCATTTTTTTTAGAATGAAGACTTGTGAGGTTGTTTGTTTTTAAGATGAGAGGAGAGAAGATTGAAGATTGAAGATAGACACTCGCGAGGGTTCTACAGCAGTGGGGGAAGCTTCAATCGTTCGTCCGATTAACCAGCAATGCCCTAACTGCAAGCACAGTAACAGTGAGACTGGCCGCCAGAGTTGTTTTCGAAAAATGGTTCTTCGACGGTCAAATTAGACGTCCGAAAATATATATAGAGAAAATATATGTAAATTCTGATAGCAAGGTTGCGCGTACTTTTGTGAGAACAACAGTGTTCCCTTTTATACCCTAGTTCGGCGCATGGCTCGACACGCTAGCTGTCTTGTCACTTGACAGGTTGTACCTGGACATGTACTCATACGCGCCAACTCTCATGTTAGTGGGTAGGCGGTTGACCAAGCCATGTCCCTACGGAGTGGTTAGTAGCCCTTATCATGCTGTCGACGTCTCCATCCGAGCGTGGGGGATGTCAGAAGGAACTCTGATGTGCAAGTCACCTTCTGTCCCCCAACATCCCTTGGGATTGCCACCGGCCGTTGTGCCACATCCAAGCTCTAGCACGTTTGTTGTTTCGAGCTTGCTAAACAACAATAGCTCGAAAGCAACGATGGCTTTAGCCCAGACGATAATTTTCTTCCTCAATGACTACTCCGTGCTTTGGCACGGAGGACCCTCGAGCTTTTTCTGAAGCGACAACCTGACGGAGATATCCGCCCTAGCAAGACCAATGTTCAATGGTGTATATATCAAACTCTGGTGCAGATAAATTACTGAGCTTACTTCGTAGCGATAGCTCGACGGAGGCCTCTGCCCTAATATGTTCAGATTACATCGTTGTATAATTTGTTCCCTTACAAGACTAAAATAGAAATTTCAAATTCTAACCCACCTTCATTTTGCAACAACTCAACATTGAGTCTTAAATATAGAAACTCCTCTAAAGTTTTGAGGGTCATCTGTATTTAACTATTCATTGATTTTTTTTTTTTGCAAAAAATTTGAATAATTTTTAAATCACAATTTAATTTTTTATAAAATTAATGTTATTAGAAAAATAGGAGTGCGACCTTTAAAATTAGACCAATATTAAATATGTTTGGTTAGATTCTAAAAATTATAATTTAAGATTTTTAAGAAAAATTGTTAAATAGTTGAATTTTTTAAAATGCACAGGTGGAAATGAAGATTTGGAATGGACAGTTGGATTTACAATGAATAGTAAAGATTTTCAGATTCATGGTTTACTTTAAAATATTATTTTGAGTATTCAAAATAGAGATCTTGTTAGAGATGCTCCTAGACCCAGGAGAGGGTTTCCTGTAGTGAGCTGGCTCCCTGCAGGATTGCAGGGACCCCAAAACGACGTCGTTTTATCCCAAAAATGTATTCTCTCAAAACGACGTCGTTTTGGCTCCCTGCAACCCTGTAGGGAGCCAATCCCCCGCAGTGACCCCTGATCCCCTAGACCCTGCCGTCTGCCACCGAACACTTCTCGTCCACCACCCGGCCATCTCCTCTGTCCTTTTCACCCCCAACGGCCATTTTTGCCGCTCTACTACTGCGCTGCCAATATATAAATATATAAGATATATATCATCGACATAGAAGAGAAACGGCTTTCTAAAGAGTGAAGATGTATGCAATTTGGAGAGCATATAAAGCTTTAAAACAAATTTGTAGATGCAGAAAGAATAAGAATAACTCTTTGCACCAATTTTGTAGAAAGAGGAGAAAATGGTGTGTTTTTTTTTTTGAGAGTGACTGAAAGAGTAGAGAGACGAGTTATTTTCTCTCAAGAGAAAACAAAACGACGTAGTTTAGGAACTTTTACCATTATGAGTTTCTTGGTATCATTTGAGCCTCTTTGATTTAGGTAACAATCGGTTTCTCTTTTCTTTTTTTCAATCCGCATTAAGTTGGTTTTTGGACTACTCAAATCAGGGTTGTAAATTCGGCCCAAAGGCCCCCGGCCTGCTCTAACTGGGCCTCAGCCTGAGGCCGCCCATATGTCATGAGTAAGGCTTGGGCTGAGGGTCCATACCCAAAGCCCGCTTGAAGCCCAGTCCGAAGGGCTAGCTAATACCGATTAACACACCTGATTAGGGGGTGATTACAGTTTGGATTAGGCCTGTTTTGGGGAAAAACACAAATCAAATTGTTTCTGAAGGTTTAATAAAATTTAAAACCAAATTAAAATATTAAACAATTGAAACCGAACCTAACCGTATAATGCGTTTTGGTTTGGTTTGATTTTACAACTTAAAAGCATAATATCAAAGCACATAATATATAATAAAGAAAAAAAAAATTGAATGCAAAAAAATTAACTTCGATCATAAGAACGATACCATATAATAGTTTAGTAGCATTAAATTCAATGTTTTGAAACTTGAACCGGTTGCTTCGATCAGTTGATCCATTGATCAATCCACTTTTCGCTAAATATTTGTCTAATGCGAATATCGGTATGAACCGCTTGAATAGTACCGAGTTGCTAGATCTGACCAATTATCTCTTGCTGAATAAAAAATGTGTTGGGCATAATTTGAACTTGAGACCTTAAGTGTATGTATGCCAACTAGTCAACCAAGCTATTTATGTCTTAAACTATACATTATAATATATATTATAAAGTTTCTTAATTCCTTTTTAATTTTTATATCTTTATTTATATTTTTTTGACTTTTTCTTTATGCATTTTGAACTTTTAAGATCAGTGTGGTTGATGTAATACCAAATAAATTTATTTTATACTTATATTTTTAAATTTATTAATGACGTAATTATGATGTCACATTTAATTCCGGTTTGAACAGACAGTTAAACTAGTAACCCATTCACCCGATCTATTTTTTTCAATTCACTGAATGATCCAGTTTTCAAAAAATTGATTAAAATGAAAGTGCAAACATAGATTCTAAAATTATATTAAACCTAACCTTAATATAATAACATACTAACATAAATAATATTCATATATAATTAATAATATATACGATTTGATTTGTTTTAACACTGTAATCATGGTATAAAAATCGTAAACCAAACTATTAGTGTACGGGTTAGAAATTTATAACCTTAACTTAACCGTTCTAATAAAAAAATAAACCAAACTATGCGAATTGATTCAGTTCAGACAATTTCACGGTTTGGTAGATGTTTTTTCTCACCCCTACGCCTAATTGGGATTCGAGAAGCCCATCCGAACGAAAACAAAAGAAATGTTCAATCTCTAATGTCAAACTAAAGAAAAATAAATGTTAAATTTTGGGCCCAAGCCAGCCCAAAGCCCCGAATTCTGTCCCGAATATCCTAAGGCCATTTTGGCTTGGATCTAAGTTTGGGCTAAGCATTCTTTTAAATGGGCGGGCCTAAATTCCTTTGACAGTTGTATGGGCTTGGACCGGGCCACCCGAGTTCGAAACCTTTTAAGCCGGACCGGGCAGAATTCACGCCCCGTAACGGCTAATTTGAATAGGTTCTGACAAGGGGAAAAACAAAGAATCTGAAACTCATCTATTTGGGCCGTACGGATGGGCCTCGTTTACATTCATCTAATAGGGAAAGCCCAATAACATCCAACATGTCTTCTTAAAGGACCAATTTTATTTTATTGAATTTTGGAAAATAATGTATTTTTACTACAGCCAATCACGGAGAATTTTGGCTGAGAGGGGTACTATAAATTTAAATTATAATAATTGCATTTGTCGAATTCAAATGAAAAACAAAATTTAAATTAATAATGCGTATATTTTAAATAAAATTATAAGTCTATAATTTTGACAGATGTTAACTTCACCCTTGACGATAACTCAGTATAAGGAATATGGAGCCTAGTTATCATAATTCAAATAATACTTGGAGTTTCTCTTAAAAACTTAATACAACCTGAAAGGAGAGATGCCCAAGTAATTACAGCATGGGTTGAATCTCACTGGATTTAGTTTCAAACATTATAATTCCTCGTAGTTATCGATACTTTCCTTATTTTCTTGCAATTTTTTTTTGTGGTTAAATACAACCGAAGAAAAAAAGTACAACATTAGGTACCAAAATACCAACTCTTGCTAATGTTGGCAATGAATCCTTAAATTGATTCGTACGTCACATTTCCAAACAAAATTCGTTCCTTTCATTTATAACGAAAACTTAAAAAAAAATCATTTTGAATGCATAAGAATACTACACATCATCAAAATCTAGAATCGATCGTGTCCGACAAGAAGGACATCATTCATTGCATTAGCTCCCCAAAAGTTGTATTCAAGTTGTGTGACCTACTTTTGAAATCCTATCCACATTTATAAGGAAAACCTTCTTTTGACC
>BRYE01000005.1:8393536-8396036 GCA_030159115.1 Actinidia arguta var. hypoleuca | reverse complement strand
TGCAGATAATAGTGAGGTGATCGGCTAGTGGTTATGCAATTGGTGAGGTGAGATGATCCCTTCAAGTGACCTTACCAACTTGGAATATCAGTAGGCGAATATTTTTTCCACATTAGTAGTCCCCTACTCAAGATGCCGATGTGAAACACTTTGGGATCTTCGAGTAGTAAACCAAGTAACTATCTTTTGATGACGTGAGCATGTAATGATGATGCGTTTCTATTGGCTGACACGTGGTATAATGCATTAATGGCGAGATGACATTTTGGCGAGAATGGCAGTTTCGGTCTCGAAACTCGAAACGTCGTGTGATCTAGGCCGTTGGAGCAAATAGATCTTAGCCCTTAGGTTTCTTATAAATAGAGGGCTCCACCACTCATTTGTACTCTTTTGTTTTTGCAACCAAACTATTGACCATGCTCCGACGTGCACCTCGCCCTCATTTGCTTTCCATCTCATTCGCCTCAGTTTTCCAGTAAGTACTAATTGCTAATCTTCAACCTTCTAACTTTTAGTGCATTTCCAATAGTGCCGACATAGGAGACTTAGAAAACTCACTACCGTCTTGGGTGTCTGGACACTTGAGAGAAAAATTAGTTATGACGGATGAGGTTAACCAACTTCCTTCATCACCTCTTGAGAAATCTCCCTTACGAGACAATTCTTCCGATCATAGGGAAAATCCCGAGATGAATACTTCTTCTCCTCTTGAAAAGGAGACTAATGTCATGACCCAAGGCAACTTAGATCGCCTAAGGGAAGCTTTTTCCTTTCTAGTCAGGATCCCTGAGGAGGGCGAGACAATATTGTTTACTCGCCCGGGTGAGATAGTTTTTTATGAATCTGTTTTCCCTCCGGTTTGAGGCTTCCAATTCACCCCACTATCAAAAGAATTTTGAACTTCTACAACATTTGTCCTGCTCAACTTTCTCCTAATGTGTGGCAATGTGTCGTCTGCGTATTGGTAATATGGCGATTCTACAGGTGTCATATGTCCCCTAGTGAATTCAGGTGTCTTTACATCTTATTCAAAAGTCCAAAGCCAGATTCGGGGTGGCTTTACTTTAAGGCGAGGCCGACAAAAACTTGATCAAGGGGTCTCCAATAATGTCAAAGGATGAAAAAGGAGATTTTTTTTTGTATCGGGAGATGACTGAGAGTTCTTCCCGAGCATGGCTCGGGGTGAAGGAATTCCACGGGTGCTGAGATCATGGGGCATCCCAGGTCAACCTAGTTTCCTCATTACGCTATTTTTCTTAAGTATATCGTCTCACCTTGTACTAACAAATGCTCATTTTTCAGGTAAATGTTGCAATAAGCTACCCATTCTGACCGATACTGAAGAAAATAGGTCACATAAGATATTCAAGAACATAGGACCGGGTAGATACTTCAACGTTCCCGTAGTCCTTGATTCTAGAACATTTACCAGTTATTCGCCCCCGGCCGCGCTGAGATGACCTCTAGTGGCGGGGACAATGACAAGTCTGGAGACGGCGTGGTTGTTGTTTCAGGCGACAAGGGTGAGTCTCGCCATCCCCGGAGTGAAAGCCCCCCAAGAATCGGTAGAATACATAGGAACCATCGAGAAGGAAATGAGGAATGTTTTACCTCGCCTTCCTGATTTGACTTTGCTAAGATGGTTAGGGGAAAAAATTTGAGATCCCATATTAGGTTTGACACCATCTAGTTCAAGCATCAGCTCGAACTCTAGATCGGAGTCCTGGTCACACCCAGGGCTACCTCTTGAGCTTAGATTGGATGGTACTGTCTCCATCTATTTAAAGTATTTTACCTCTTTCATCAATTGATGTTGGTTTTTATTTTACAACTATGTCGAAGAGAATTAGTTTATCAAATATCGCCAAGAAGGTGGAGGAGAAGAAGGAGAAAGAGGGATCCAAGACTGCCACCTCGTCCGCTAAGGGTGTGGTGATCCGTGAAAAACGACCTTGGGAAGAGGCCCCTGACTCCTCGCCCAGTAAGAAGGGCAAAACAGATGATTCAAAGGGGAAGGAGACCATGCCGTCACCCGAGGTTAAAAAGGCCAAGCCCAACAAAGTGGCGAGCAGGTAGCCAGTAGCCCCCAGGGAGGGTACCTCGGCCAAACCTGGCGATGCACTGGGATTTGGAGCTTCCGTGATGGCGAGTGCCTCCATGATAGAAAAGATCTTGGTCGGGATGATCCTTCCCACTGACAAGGAGAGAGTGGAACAACTTTCCTTAGATCAAGTGGCCACTAAGTTCTTCCACATTATCGCCCAAGTATCTTTTCCCTTTCATCCTAAGATTTTGTCTTTACATTTTGTCAATTCGAGGCACTCACAGAAACTTATTTGTAGTAGGTGGTTGTGCTCGGGTCTTCCCTCGTTGTTTGAAGCAGGGACAAAGAGAATGATGCCCTTTTTTAGGTCGCCTGAGCGGAGTCAGCCAAGATGGAGATGGTCCAGGTTCAAAATCGAAACATTGAGCTAGAGGGGCTCCTGGATAAATTCAGCGA
>BRYE01000005.1:8368536-8371036 GCA_030159115.1 Actinidia arguta var. hypoleuca | reverse complement strand
TAAGTTGAAAAACATTAAAATTGAGCTTTCAAAAATTAGTTTTTTTTTGCCCATAAGCACAAACAAAAGTTGTTGCAAACACTTTAACACAACTTTCAAAAAAAATGACAGAAGTTGCTACCAATAAGTAGTAACAAATATGCTCATGCGAGGGATGTTCGCCAAAATTTCTCAAGAATAGATATTAGATCCTGACACCTTGGAATCAGTGTCATCTTGTTTGACATAGTTTTTTTGCTTATAATTATGGATAAAAAATAACTTTTAAAACTTTTTAAAAATCGATTATGAGAAACTACTATTTTGATATTTTTAAATCTTTTTTCAAAAACCACTTTGGCATACTTGGGCAAGTGCTAAATGTGAAGTTTCGCTAAAAGAGGGGTCCATGAAATTTATAAAATGAAAGAGGAGGGGGGAAAAATGGGTTGGTTTGGAATGGTTGGGACCCAATGTCTTGCAGAAGGAAAGGAAAGGAAAGAGGGAATCACTTTGCTAAATGGAGAGATTACACACAAAAATACACACAATCCAGCCTCGAACACCTCATACTTTTCATTTCAAACATCTCAGTAGTCAGTAGAGGAGCTTGAAACTTAGCTGTGAAGAAAAACAAGCAACGCCAATAATGACTCGGCCTACTGATTTTCTTGGTGGCTTCTTGCATAGTGGTTGTGTTTAAAGATTTCTCCATGCAAAAGTGGTCAGAACCTTTTGCTTATAAAGTAAAATTTAAAAAGGTAAAACTCACTGTTGATACTTGTAGTTTAGACGAAAATTCGCTTCAATCCTGGTAATTTCAATTCGTACACTTGGAACTCTATAGTTTTCGATCAATTGCAACGTGGTCCCTACATCAAAATCCGCTGAAAATATAATAGTAAATGCAGAAAAAATCGTGAAATTTTCATTATCATTTTTAACTTATTTGGATGAAGGGATCAAATTCCAACGGATTGAGAACTGTAAGGTTGTAATTGTTCAAATTAGAACTATACAGACTAAAGTGAAGTTTTCCTAAAATACAAAAATAAAAGAAAAGTGTAGTCCCAGGCCTTTTAGCATACAGTGCAGACTGCAGAGAGAGCTCACATCAACATGGACGGTCTAGATAAACCCCCACACACGAGCCCCAACCTTTTCCCTTTTGGGTCAAGGAATATAAATTTTTTTCTTTAACTTTAAATTTTTTTTTTGGTAAGATATTTGGTTTGGGAAAGTAAGGTCACCCCAAACCCATTTAACTGCTGTCAAAGTTTCAAACAGAGACATACATTCATGAGAATCATAACCCTCTGTCTGCTACAAGTGATTAGAAGAGGTGTGTTTGGCAAGATTTTCATTGTAATTTTTACCTTTTTTCCTCCTCGGAGGCATGCTCAATTGAGTTAAGTTGCATGTTATCAATTTTTGTACTCAGCCAAATCATACACGGTTGTGTCCCATTTTTATATGACCCCGCTCATGAACGGTGAAATTCGTCACGGATTAGTTAGTCCAACGAGCCAAATAATTAGTCTATAATATATATCACAACTCATTTTGAATTCAAAAATTATCTCCCGCTATTTACGGTTGAAATCCATTTAAGTGAATTTAACGGCTGAGATTTCATCTGAAATTATTTTTTCTCTCCTAAAATTATCACTTCATTCTTCTCAAAGGTGTAAGGCCACATAGGTTATGATTCAATGGAAAAAAAAACTCTAAAGTTAGACATATTTCTTACCTATTTGATTGTTTTTTAGTGGGATCCCAAAAAAATAACTAAAATACTCATTTTTTTTCTCTTATTTTTTTCAAACTAGCAACATTTTTGTATTCTTCATTTTCTAACAACGAGTATATCTAAGATATTTTTTTTACATAGTATCCATGGGTACGGACAATTACTAGTCTATATTATAAAAGACAATTCATTTTAAAATTTAAATCTATCTCCCGCTATTTATTGTTAAAATTCATTTAATTGAATCCAAAGATTGAGATTTCACCTGAGATTTTTTTTCCTCTTAAAACTATCACTTCCTTTTTTTCATAGGTGTGGGGTCCATATATGTTGTGATTCAATGGATAAAAAATCTTTAAAGTGAAACATATTTTTTATTCATTAGATTATTTTTTTAGTGGGATCCATACTAAAAAAATTAAAACATCCATTTCTTTTTCACTTATTTTTCACAAATTAGTAATACTTTTTTCAAAATCATTATACTTTCTAATTTGTTCTCCATTTTGTAATTGTCTATCTATTCTTATATGAATATAATATATCTTTTATCTGATACTTATATCTTATCTTTTTTTTATATTGTAAAATTCTAACGAATATATTTAAGGAGGGATCTTTTATTTTTTATATATAATACCTGTAGACACAGACAATTACTAGTTATAAAAAAACAAAACAAAGAACGATTGGGGATTTGGGTGGGTCCCTTGCAATTGCGTCAAGGGCATTTTATTTTATTTTATTTTATTTTTTATGTGTTCAACTTTA
>BRYE01000005.1:8348536-8356036 GCA_030159115.1 Actinidia arguta var. hypoleuca | reverse complement strand
AATTTAAACAAAGAATTGTGATCATCCCTATTGTTGCTAACGCAATGTGATTCTGCCCAGTGCTCGGAATGTCAAAGTGAAGAAATTCAACTAAACACGGATAAACGATGAGAGTAATTATGACTCACTTAAGTTATCCAAATGCCTCGTCATCTAATTAGTGACGCGCATAAATGGATTAATGAGATTCACATTGTCCCTATGTGAGACCCAATCTTTTATATGCAAGTATTTCATAAGAATTACATACTTTTTGGGTTAAAAATAGATTATTAAACTAATTTTGGTAGGAAAGAAGAGCTCATGATGAGTTCCCATGGATGAAAATGAAAGGGAATTATCCAATGTGGCAACATTTTCGTTCCCATTTTGAAAATTAAGTTTAATTAGCCTAAATTAATGAGTTTTTTAGAGTGAAAACCATAATTTGCTATCTTGTTGATGTGTAGAATTTGATTTTTGGACTGTTAAAGCTACTTATTCAAGTGATAGGTATGCTAAGTTGTACGTTGACGAGATTATCCGATTACATGGTACACTAGTGTTTATTATTGCTGACAAAGATTCTAGATTTTGTCCGAGTTTACAACAAGCTATGGGTCCTAATTTGAAATTCAGTACAACTTTTCATCCACAGATAAATGGTTAGTCTGAGTAAACTATTCAAACTTTGGAGAATATATTGTGCTATTGTGTGTTAGATTTAAAAGGTAGTTGGGATGGGCATTTACCTTTGACATAATTTGCTTATACTAACAGTCATCATTCTAGTATTGGTATGGCTCCTTATGAAGCTTTATATGGTGGGAGATGTAAGACTCTTGTATGTTGGAGTGAGGTGGGAGAAAGAAAGATGTTAGGGCCATAATTGGTTGAAGAGACAACCAATAAATTAAGAATTGTTCAAGAACAGTTGAAGATTGCACAGAGTCGCCAAAAAAGTTACACAAACAATCAAAGAAGAGATTTGGAGTTTCCAGTTGGTGATCGAGTATTTCTGCGTGTGTCTCCATGGAAAGACATAGTACAATTTGGTAAGAAGGGCAAATTGAGTCTGAGATATGTTGGGCTTTATGAGATTTTTGAGTGAATTGAGACTACGACTTACAAATTGATTTTACCACCAGATTTATATTTATTACACGACGTATTTTATGTCCGTCTCATGTTTTGAGCTCTCAATCGATTGAACTAAAGGAAGATTTGTCTTATATTGAAGAGCTAGTGCAGATTTTAGATCGTCTGAATTAGATACTTCATTATAAGACCATTCATTTAGTGAAAGTTTTATGGAGAAGTTATACTATCAAGGAAGCAACTTGGGAGAGCAAAGAGATTATGAAAACTCAATACCCTCACTTATTTTACAAGACAAAATTCTTTTAAGGGGGAGGAAAGTATGAGACCCTATCTTTTATATGCAAGCATTTCATAAGAATTACATACTTTTATGGGTTAAAAAGAGATTATTAAACTAGTTTTGGTAGGAAAGTGAGCTTTATGAGTTTAAGTGAGAGAATTAAAAATTATGTAATTAATTTGTAATTGGATAATAACTTAAGGGGATTATAGTGTAATTTGACCAGTAAATATCAAAAGCCTTCTACCATTCCAGTCCAGCCGTGAGAAACTGAGGGGGAGGGGGAGGGAGAGAGAAGAAGAGAAAGGGGAAATGGGACCTAATACTACGAATTGTAAGTAATCTTCTAAATTTCATGCAATTTTAGCTTATTCTTTGTTAGATTGAAGTCAATTTTATTGATGGTGATTAGAGATTTTGTTGGTTAAAATTAGTTAGGGTTGAGTTTGTGGAGAGAGGGAGGATGAAGATGATGGATTTGCTATATTAATTTTTGCTTAATTTATTGAAATTTAGATACATACAAGCCCATGTACAAGGCTATGCATTTAATTTATGAATTTGTGAAATGAATTTTGGTCATCTCTTGACAAGGAAAGAAGAGTTGATGATGAGTTCCCATGGCTGAAAATTGAAGAGAATCATCCAATGTGGCAACACTTGTGTTCCTATTTTGAAAATTGAGTTTAATTAACCTAAATTATTGAGTTTTTTAGAGTGGAAACCATCATTTTCTATATTTTTCGACATTTAGAATCTATTTTTTGGACTTTTTTCGGCTAATTCTAATGTTATAATTACGTGTTACATAAGTTGGTGATCAATTGCGATAATGAACGCGTTTGAAAATTATCAACGGTGAAACATTGTCTGATCGCCTTGAAATTTTAATATGTTATGACTTATAGCATTTAATGACAATCTATCAGATTGGATTCATTATTTTGAATTATTTTGTTATCGGTCATAACATTTTACTTTTGTTAGATTTCGTAAGAGGAGCCCAAAAGGGAATGCAATTACTCCATGTTGAGAATAATGTGTGGTAAAGTGGTGGACACCGAGGTGGGTGTACTAACTCATAGTTGATGTTGAGTATGTATTCCTAGGATATTGTGATTATACTGAACGTTTCATGAGCCTTCGTGCAATACATTTCATGGGCTTTCGTGGCGATACATTTTATAGGTCTTAGTGGCAATACTTTACATAGTCTTATGGGATGATACATTGCTTTTGTGGTGTAACATACATGGCATTTGTGGCGATACATTCTTATTTTCATGGCCTAGAGCTGATATTCATGTTGTTATGCACAGATTATGAACTGTGGTGCTGAATTTCTGTTGTTGAATTAATGTTATATTTTGATTCATATTCTATTGATATGATATGATATATGAATTATAAGTTGTTCATTCACTGAGCACATGGTTAGGTCACACCCGCACAGTGTTTATTTTTAGGTGCATGCTAGCGAGAGGGTCCACTTAGAGATAGAGATTTGTACTTTTGGTGTATTAAGTCGGACCTGTGTTGGGTTTTATGTTTACAGGTGTGCATCACATCCGTTCGGTGTGTTGTTTTCTTATGTTTGTGTGATTATACGGATAATTATGTTGATAACACCCTATGTTTGGGTTGTGATGATTAGCTTGGGGTGAGGCGTTATAGTTTTTGGTATCAGAGCATGATTTGGGGATTTTTAGTTACATGTTTACTCACAATGGACCGTAGAATGTGTCGTTGAGTTCGTGTTAGTGTGTTGAGTATGTTTGTCAACATGCTAACCGGTATATTGTGATTATATTTGGTTCTTATATTGAGTTCAATGACAAATAAGATATGGAGCCTATTGATCAACAAGATCAGTTTCAAGGGGAACAAACTATACAGAATAACCCTATTGTTGCTCAGAATTAGTTAGATATTGGGGATATGGTATAACAGGCGGTGGCACAATTTATCGAGTCACAAATAGATTCTCATAGGAGACAAGCACTGCATGTAAAACCTATACATATGCAATTCTTGAAATTCGATCCTCCTGATTTCTTTGAGTCTACTAAATCGTTGGAAGTAGAAGAATGGCTTAAAACAATGGAATTAATTTTTGAAGTGATGAGAGTTATTGATGAGGAGAAAATGATTTTGGCTCTGTTTAAGCTTAATAGCAAGGACAAACATTAGTGGGATGTTACTAAGAGACTATTGACTACATTTCCATTGAATGCTTCACGACCATTTACTCCGAAAGTGGTTACTTGGGCTGAGTTTGTTGAAACTTTTAATGACATTACTTCCTTATGGTATATCGATATGAGCAAGAACAAACTTTTATCCATGGGAAGGAAGGTCAGATGTCTATTATCGACTTTGAGGCTCAGTTTACAGCGATGTCTCGGTTTGTACTAGACTTGGTTAGGATAGAGGAGACAAAATGTAGGAGATTTTTAGATGGTTTGAATGTATATATAAGGAAAGAGGTTGAACCATTTGAGATTAGCAATTATGCAGACTTGGCAAGCAAAACAAAGATAGTAGAAAATGGTTTAAATGAGTACAAACAAGAGCATGAACAATATAAAAAGAGTCGGTTTGACCATTCACAATCAGGAACGAGATCGTCAAAGCAACAAGCCTAGAGTTTTAGGCCTAGTGGAGGTCAGAGTAGACAAAGTCCCAATGGTTCTAAAGGTTCTAGTTTTTAGATGCAACAATCCGGGCAATAGAGTACTGCATCTTCAGGTGGATTAGGTTCTAATTTTACGTGTTACAGATGTGGTGTTAGTGGACATATAACTCGTAATTGTAATACTTAGAGGTTGGATAGATGTTTTCACTGCAATCTGCCTAGACATGTATCAAGATATGACATGAATATGTAAAGCCTCGGTGATGATTCATATTCTGTTGATATCATGATTCAACATAATATTTTGTTGATATCTTAAATCTATAAAGCCCCCGGTGTGATCATGAATCCGTGGGCTGAACTTCTGTTGTTGAATTAATGTTATACCTTGATTCATATTTTGTTGATATGATGTGAAAACATCTATCTGACCTCTGAGTAGTACAATTACGAGTTTTATGTCCACTAACACCACATCTATAACACGTAAAATCAAAACCCAATTCACCCGAACAAGATGTAGTACGCTGTTGCTCGAATTGTTGCACCTGAAAACTCTGACCTTTAGACCCACTGGAACTTTGTCTACTCTGACCTCTGTTAGGCCTAAAAATCTGGGCTTGTTGCTTTGATGATCCCGTTCCTGATCGTGAAGGGTCAAACCGACTCTTCTTATATTGTTCATGCTTTTGTTTGTACTAATTCAAACCATTTTCCACTATCTTCGCTTTTCTTACTAAGTCTGCATAATTGGTAATCTCAAATGGCTCAACTCATTTCCTTATATCTGCATTCAAACCGTTTAAAAACTCCTGCATTTTGCCTCATCTGTCCTAACCAAGTTTGGTGCAAACCAAGACAACGTTGTAAACTGAGCCTCAAAGTTGATAACAGACGTCTGACCGTACTTCCTAAGGATAAAAGTCGGTTCTTGCTCGATATGCCGTAAGAAGTAATGATCAATAAAAGCTTCAACAAATTCAGTCCAAGTAACTACTTTCGGAGTAAATGGTTGTGGAGCATTCAATTGGAGGTGTAGTCAATAGTCTTTTAGTAGCATCCCACCAATGTCTGGCCTCGCGATTCAACTTAAAAGGAGCCAAAATCATTTTCTCCTCATTAGTAGCCTTTTTCTTTAAATGCTACAACCAATTTAGTATCTTTTGTTGCCATTTTTGTAATTTACTCTAATGGTTCCGGTGTTGCTATCCCTCTGTGTTGTGTTTTGAGAAAGCTAGCGTCTTGTCATGTAACCTAATGGACAAATTAAGGGGATCGATAATATATTTATTGGCCTCGGTTTCTTAAGTTCATTGCATACATTTAATGCAAATTGAGCATGAATTTTGATGTGGGGTACAATATCCACCTACTAATCCGAACACATCGCCCAAAGGACAATCTTGCCATATCTCCAGTATATTCCTGGTCGCCCATAATATCATCACAGTTGCTCATATTGCCAGGATATTGTGAGTATATTATTTGGTCCCATATCGCCAATGGGCAAGGTTGGTTATCTCGCCTCATCAGAGACCATCTCCACAAGGATTCCATCTCCACAAGGAATCTACCTTCATGAGACTCTTTTTCCACCACATCGCCTATAATCATGGTATGTTCTATAGATGGCAATTTTCTATTTTCTCTCCGATATTTTTGGGATATACTTCCATATTTATTCTTCCAAGGATCTTGTCGTGATCTCCTCGCACGACACTCAATTCTCCAACTATATAAAGGCCGCTCTCCCATCACAAAAGGTACGCTCAATAGTTTATGCTTAACCCTTGCATAATTTGTCAGAGCTTTGCATTTCTATTTTGTTTAGTCTATATTTGCCTTGATCTGATTCTCATCCCAAAGGGGTTTTGAGTGGCCTCAACCCGGCCGGTAACATTTGTTCAGTTGTTTATGAAGGTCGCCCGAGAAGTCGCTGAGGTCTAATACCTAGATGAAGAAACAATTCTGACTGTTGGTGGTTCGCTCAAATTTTCTACCACAACAAATTTTATCTTAGTGCTCCCTTTCATCCTTCACAATTCCGCAGTCGATATATGGATACTAAATAGCTGCTTGCATTCTTGCATCTGATCTTCCTACAAAGTTGCACACACGAGATCAAACAAAGCCATTTTTAGTCAAAAATTGGAAAATAAGAGCAATCGATTCTTTTAACACGGAGGAATAAATCATCATGGTACAAAATTACGAGGAATCGTTTACTAGTGGAACGAGAACAAGTGGGGCGTTTTTTTATTTCTAGTTTAAAAGGAAGTACAACACTGAGAACTAGTATATATTGCGTTCATGCAAGCTTATTTGCTTAAATGTTAGGGAAACAATGGTGCTAAGCATGCTGCTCATATCTACTATTCGTCATGTAATCAGTAAGTGATGAATGATATGAAGTACCTTTACCTATCACATAATTTCTCCACCATTTCATAAAGTTGCTTTGCTTCAAGAATATCTCGGGAGACGCTCCATAGTTCCTTATCAAGTCCGTTGCATAGTTCTCAAACTCGACCAAATTCTCCGTCAATAATTCTGTCTTCTGGACCGGTTTTTCCATCTTCCAATGATTTACACCAAATGATAGCCTCCTCGACATGTGCTCAAAAGCAGGAGTCCTTCGTGAGACTACAAGCGCTGTTTCTCTCGGTCATATTACTTTGGCGCCTTTCTGTTTTCTCATCTTTCACCCATTGTTCCAATAGTCTGTAATGTTCGGATCTTCTGTTAAATAGTCTTTTTAACCCTTTCTGTAGAACTCAGCAATGTCAAAGTGGTTCAACCATCCTTTTGTATTTTGTACCCACATAGAGCCATTTAGTGATAAAGAATGCACCATCCTTTTGTGGCATTTTCTCCTCTTCTTTAACCATTTTTTTCCAGGACACGGGGAGGATACTCTTCCGCTTAACAATCTCCTCTCTCCTTTTAGATTCCTTGGTTTTGAAAACGTTGTAGCATCCACCATGAGGCTTTGAGACCTTCATGAACCATTTAATGTAAGCCATATTTACTTTCATCTCATTTGGTTTCTTGTTTGGGTCGAAAACATTCTTCTTGCGGGCTACAAGATACTTTGTTCTTTTTCAATTTTTGTGCTAAGAGAATTGATGTCAACATTCTCCTGCTGTGGTTGACAAGATATAGAAAAGAACTTAAGGTACAAGCAAAGCTATTGTAAGTATCGGCTGATACGTTACATATCGGGAATTTGCCCTCCGATACCGATATTTAAGTAATTATCGACTGATATCATTGATACTGATACCGCGATTTATAACCCTGATGCCATGACATTTTGAAAAAATATCTTCTCATGCCTTTTAGCTCGAAGAAGGGATTAAAAATGGTGTTCAATCACATAGATTACGAAAGAACTCACCTGTTGCCAAAATATTGAAGTCATTCGGGACAAGATTCCAGTTGCCGAAAACAGTGGGAGAACCATCAACAAACCTGCAGAGAAACAAATAAAATCATTCCGTGGTTA
>BRYE01000005.1:8298536-8301036 GCA_030159115.1 Actinidia arguta var. hypoleuca | reverse complement strand
AAAAAGAGTTCTAGAAAGATTTTAATATGGAGAACTATTCTAATAGTGTTGTTCCAATTCAGAAAAGAGTATAAGTTCAGCATTATGTAATGCCCACATAATGAATTGGAACGTAAACAAATGGAAAGGATTCCTTGTGCTTGTGTTGTAGGAAGCTTAATGTATGCACAGACTTACATTAGGCTAGACATCAGTTTTGTTATTAGTATGTTAGGAAGACACCAAAATAATCTTAGAATGGATCACTAGAAAGCTGCTAAGAAAATAATGAGGTACTTGAAAGGAACGAAGGACTATATGCTCACGTTTAATAAGTCTGATCATCTAGAGGTGATTGGTTATTCTGATTCGGATTTTGCTGGATATGTTGATAGTAGAAAGTTCACTTTTGATTATCTCTAGAGGAGCAATATCATGGAAAAGTGCGAAACACAGAGTTTATGATTGTAGATCCATTAACTAAAGAGTTACCACCAAAGACTTTTAATGATCATGTCAACAGAATGGGTCTTAACCGTAACTTATAATAGTTATCTAATGTTTTTAGATTTTGTGAAATGTTAATCTTTTGATTTATTGGACACTTTGAGATCTTGTTTAAATATGTTTTTGATATTTTTTATTTTTTATAATGTATACACTTATGAGATTAGATGAATGATAACAGGAATGATTTTTATTAAAAGATATTATGTTGGACCATTTATACACACTTCTAATTTATAGATTGTGTTAAGCAGTTTTCTAATGTTATAATACCTAAAAGGGACTATGTCGACTTTTGATATATTACCGTCATGACTCTTATTAGTTGAATGTTTAATTATGGTATTATGATGATGACCAAATCAAAGTGAGGATGAATTGGATTTATCGCGCGCTTACGTTTAACCTTATTGAACCTAATATAAAAAGTTATCATATGAGCCAAGTGAGAGAATGTAAGATAAATTATCTACCAAATATATTTATTGGGTTTATCATGTTAGTGTTTCTTATCTTATTCTATATAAACCTCTCATTCTTTTGATAAAGAAAGAAAAGTTATTTTCTAATACAACTAGTCCTCTCTCTGCCTATAAATATACACTATATTCCATCATTAATGTGTAATCAAGATTAACGGTCAAAAGAGATAAATTCAGTTTCTAGGAGATTAAGAAATATATTGAAGCTAATCACTTTAAAAGTTTGTTTTATGGCTACAAGTATGTTTTATGTATTTTCGTTTTATTATCATATGAAAATCATGATTATTTTAGATCTTGAATTTATAGTTTATTATAATGAAATTTATGAATATAGATTTACAATATTTGCCATCACGAACCGGAATGTTGGCTCTCGGATAGCGATATTCTAGGAAAGATATATCCAACAATATCGGGTCGTATACCAATATAAATTGTATGTATCCAGTATATGCTCGTGTCCTAATTTTTAGAAAAATTATATAACCGCATGTCCATCTCGGTGTTGTCCATCTCAGTGTTGTGTCCGCATCGTGCTTAGGTCGTGATTTCATCAAGTTTAACACCAAACTCCTAAGAAAAGGAAGAGAGAAGAAAAACCAGTCCCCAAACTTGGTCCTCTTCAATTGATGTGCTCGAGAGGGATAGATGGATCAAACCAACCTAGAAATATGAAGCGAATCCCAAATCCTGTATAGCGACCTAATGAAGAAATTACCTATGTTGCCGATCCAACGTAATGTGATTGATTCTTCACCCATCTTCCAGCGTTCTGGCATCATTCATCTGCTTTATGTCAACGTTAATTACGAAACTTTCATCTTTTGTGAAACGTTTCTTCTGTACAGTTCGTCTACTCAATCTTTTGTACATATATATATACACACAAAAATATGTATATGCGTAAGACTTTACTATCGATCAACTCAATTCTGGCGATCATTCAAAAGATTGAGTAGACGAACTGTACAGAAGAAAATATATATATATATATATATATATATATATATATATATATATATATGGAGAGAGAGACTCTGCATCATCTTGGTGCAGCAACCAGTGAAAATTACTCTGTTCAAAAACCTCTCCAACCCTTCCCCTCTTTCCTTGCATTCTCTCACCCAAGAAAGGAAAAAAGATAAACCTAAATCAAAACTATCCAAAACTCTCCCATTCATTGCCGTTGTTAACATTTGAAGACTTCTTTTTTAAATGAATGTGCAAAAGTTTCATGGCTATATCCAATGGAAAGTCTGCCAATCGATTGTCTTATTTCTGAATCTATTCAATTTTGGAAACAAAGCCTTCCGTCACTTCCAATCTCAAACCAAATTGCCACCCCACGACTCCCAATCATCCGACCCCTCCTTCTGAAGTCAAGGTCACTAGAAGGGTTTGGGACGAAAATCGCTTAAGACTGGAACGTTCACGGCAGGCGGTCAGTGGATCTAGAGTGCACTTCATGGGTTATGCCGGTCTGGGAACCAAGAATCTAAAAAACAAAAACATACTATCGAATACGTTAT
>BRYE01000005.1:8291036-8293536 GCA_030159115.1 Actinidia arguta var. hypoleuca | reverse complement strand
GCAAGTGGAAAACTTTTCCGTGCCACATGGCCTAACTTTAGGGAAGTCAACACCAATTATCAATTTGACAAAACTTACTACAGCACAACTTTAATATCTGAGGGGTCAAAGTGACAATTACGGTTCTTGAAATTACACTTACCCTCCCTGTTTGTGTTTGTTGGGTAACAGAATTAACAAAAAAATGTTAAATGACCATTGTTTCTCTCTCTTATTTTCCTAAGTGGTGGCTTCAGAGTTTTTGAGAGATACATCACGAAAATGAGAATAAATATGACAATCAAAGGTTGATTTATTGGTAAAATGGTCAATTCAAAAACATTACCTGCTGGCATCCATTTACTCTATTAATTGACCAAGTTGTTGATTCGCGAAGGGAGAAAACCCTAATGAAACTAGAAACCTAAGGGAGGGCGATGTAATTTCTGATAGCTGAAGGGTACTAGTGTATTGGTCAAAAACTTCAAGGGAGGAGAGAATAATTTACCCTATTTTTGTCTTTTAGACGGGGACAAAATAATAATAGCTGAAAGGCCAAACTCAATATTTATTTAAAGCGAGTTTTAACTTTAAGAGAATGGTCACAAATTAAATAATTTACCCTCATTTTTATTTTTATTTTGAATCAATTAATTCCAAATTTATCAATTTATAAAGAAATCTATACAAACATTTTTTTAAGCTTTCACACGATTCACCACATTCATTTTCAAAAAAAATATGAATGACAAGTATATAATGCAAATATGATCCGATTATGTCACTATCAATGTCCTATCAACTTTATTTTTTGTATAAATTAATTGTTTGTTTAACAAACTCGTTAAAAAGTTAAAAGAAAATAAATTGATCTAACATTAATAACCACATTATCATAACACGTTTGTGTTAAAAAATAAAAAGTTTTTTTCCAAATCGTACTTGCCATTTAGACAAATACTCTTTGATAATGTGGTTAATAATGTTCGGTTAACATGATTTTTTTTTCATATACAATTTTCTTAATAAACTTTACAAGACGAATGGTTCAAATCATTGAAATTGATTCCAAACAAGCCCACAACAAGGCAACTTCATCGTAAAATTCAATTTTAGAGAAGCGCCTTAGTTATTTATTTTATAGGAAGGCCTCATAATAGATACAAATATGTAATTATGTTTATCTACCTACAAGGTTGATGACAATACCATCTTTGCGATTGGTTGAAATAGAGGACCCAGTAAATGAAACCACGAGTTTCATTTAAAGCGGTGATGGTTTCTATTTAAAACAGTGAGCTTTTTCATAACTTGTGGGTTTCATTTAAAATAGTAGACTATTCTGTTTTAACCAATAAAACGATATTGTTTGCTTAACTTGTAAGATAGATGAACATAATTGAACGGATCAGTTTTTTCATTTGGGAACGGGAAGGAAGAGAGGAATGCGTTGTGGGGCTCAGGTGGTGCATCCCAGACGGTGAATACACTCTTGGAGTTCATCCGGTTATCAGTCATCTCTGGATAGTGACGATCAATTACGTCCTTCAAAGTCTCGGCGGTGTTCCCCCATGTGAGCCCCTTCTTTGTGTACGTCTCTTCATTGAAGTCGCTTGTAAAGAACCTATCTGCTTCCAGCCTCCTGCATTAATGTCCATCCATTTTATGTGTCAAAAGACTCAAAACCCAATGGAATACATATTCCGTATGTGTTAAAATATCATATATACCATTCTTTTTGACAAATTTACTATATACCCCACAAAGATATTGATTGAATGATCAAAAAATAATAGTATTTTAATAATAAGAGTATTTAATATCCCCACAAGGATACTGTTTTGATCCTGACCATGAAACGACGTCGTAAAACAACGTCGTTTTGTATACTTTAGAAACATTCCATAGAACTTGCACTTAGAATATCTCAACTCTTGCAAACCCTATTTCTGGCAAGGTCTTCCCTCCTTTACTTCCAATCAGATCCGCTAGGGGACCCCCGTAATTTGCACAAGGTAGTAGGTGATTTCAACAATTTATCTTGTAACCTGTTGAGAGCATCAAATCTATTTGATCGTATACTATGAATTAGACTGCATATTTACATTTTTACTAACATTCTACTTTGCATCATTCATTTTTAATTGCATCATTCAACTTTTTATACTTAAAATCAATTGTCAATGTAGTTGTTATGACTATTTGCTATTAAATTAAAGTGTACGTGGTCTAATTTGGAAAGGTCATGTAACCTTTTTCTATCACTTAGTTTAACAACAGACAGGCAGATGAGGCACATTGATCATTGATTGAGTTGATTAACACAATTACAAATAAAAAATAAAAAATGAGATTTCGATTAAAGTACAGATTTTTAAGTGTAATTTACCTAGATGGACATAAGTCTTTTAATTTTGGCTTAATTATATAAACACAATTTATTTATTTATTTATTTTTTTATCATTTTTCCCCCTTATCTAAAAAAGGACTCATTCACACACCCCTTAAAAATTAAAAGTT
>BRYE01000005.1:8281036-8286036 GCA_030159115.1 Actinidia arguta var. hypoleuca | reverse complement strand
CAAGGGAAAAAACTGTTTTAACATAAGCTTACCACATGCATGCAACCCACAACTGCTTGTAACCTCTTTGGACAAGTGTTCTTAGATATATTTTCCTCTCTGTTGCGCATCCAAGTGTCCCTAGACATCATTTCAGCAATTGTTGCTATCTACAGAATCAAACTGTCAACAATGGAGATGTCACGCATTCGGGCACATCTCCGCTTATGCTTTGCATCTGCCTGCAGTATCACTATCTTGAACATTGCCATCATGTCAAGACACGCCTTCCTCATTCATTAGCCATCAAGGGTAATGCAGATACAGGATGTCACTACACACCAACCTATATCCGTGTCGAGAGATTGGGATTCTAAAACAGCCCACCCAACTCCCATCCAACCAAGTTTTTCACTTGAAGACCACTAATTTGCATTTTTTAACAGCGAACTTAAAGAGTATAGTTTTGTTCATTTAAAAATTGAATGAACATCATTCATACGTCTGGTAAACAAGTGACCTATAGGATCACCCCGACCGTACCACTAGCAAGAGAGTTTTTTTGGGGGGGAAATTAAAGAAAATGGGCTATATATTTATTACAATATGGTTTGTCTTGTTTTCACACTTAATTCTTCACTTGTACATAGTACACACACACAAAAAAGTAAAACGCAGATCACATGTAACCCATTTTTTTTGCTTTTGGTTAGGTGCCCCACATTTATTTTTGAGTATTTTACAAAGAGATGGACTCGTCTCCTGTTTAAAATAAATTGGACGGTCCAAGTTTTAGAGTTTTCTACCTCTCTCGGAACTACTTTAATAATCATATCCAAATATTTTGTAGATCTTGTCAAGACCATTAACCATACCAAAAATCATATTGATCAAATATCAATTAACACATGATCGAAACACATTTACATTGAAAAATATAAATTCTCACACTGCATTAATCCCCATTCTCAAGCTTTTCCGACTTAATATCCAGATTCAAGTCTTTACGACAATCGTGACCTCGTGACATGAAGCCCTTTAATTTTGCATTCATATTACGTGCTTCACAAGTAAAGGATATAAATGAATTGTGGGGTTGTGGGTTAGAGAGATTATGGAAGAAAAATAGAGGATAGACATTCGCGGTGGTCTTTGCGATGGAGCTAATAGCTGACACCAGTCAGTAACGCGGCAACGTCTTAGCTACAGCACAGAAAGAGTGAGAACGGCCGCCAGAGTTATTTTTGAAAAATGACTTTTCGACGGTCAAGTTGGATGACCAGAGTTGAAATGTAGAGAGAGAAAATGTATATATTCTTAGGTTCAAATGCACGTACCTTTGAAAAAAAGAAAGACTGACTTTATATAGCATAGCTCGGCGTGTGCCTAGAAAAGTTAGCTGTTTCGTCATTGGAAAGATTGCAGCTCGGCACGTACCTATGCGCATTGACTGTTGTGTCAGTGAGTAGGCGACCGATTCAGCCATGCTCTTAGGGCCTGGTTGGTGACCCGCCATCATTTCATCGACGTCTCTTTTCGGGTATGGGGTATGTTAGAAGAAACTTCGACATACAAGTTATCTCCTATCTCTTGACATTCCTTGGAATTACTACTGATTGTTGCCGCTTGTCCAAACTATAGCGCGGTTATTACTCCGAACATAAACAACTCATAGATAACGGTGGTCTTAACTAGAGTAATGCCGATGTTCAATAGTGTTTGCATTGAACTCCGGCGCGAAGGTCCACCGAACTTACTTTAGAGCGGTTGCTTGTCGGATGCCCTTGTCCTAATAAGATCGGATTCTGCCATTATATATTTTACCCCTCACATGAATCTAACAAAAAAATGTTGTCTGTATAGCAAGTGGCCTAGGACCACCTCAATCACACACTGACAGATATTAATACATAACTGCACAGATTCTTTCACATAAAGAGGTGAGGTTCACAACATGTAGATGTGTCTGACACATCCCATGCTCACCTCAACTCAACTTGCCTCACCGTTCTTTATTTTCTCCAAATTGTCATTTTCAAAATCAATCGGACAAATTAAATCTAATGCACGTGGTTGGTTCATTGCATTGCTTTAATTGGGCTATTATATTGAAAAATTAGTAACGAAGGTAGATAATATTCACTAATTTTTAAAATAAATAAATATAATTGCACTCAAAATATTAGGTTCAATCCCTAATAGAACACCCTTATGCAGAGGTCCCAACCATTTACCGATACTACTCAAGAGTCGAGACTCATGGACGGTGAGATGGGGTTCCTTGGCCTCCCCGATACTTGCGACTCAAGATCAATGTGTCATATTGATTCACCTTGAAAGTAAATAAACATATATAAGATTCAACCCCTCATGCAGGACCCTATATAAAGGTCACAAGGCTCCCACGCATTGGTCAGGGCTGCTTGAGGTCCGCGAATATTGAGTTTCATCAAATAGGCCGATAGCCCACAACAATTAGGGCCGCAAACACTGGTCCGGCCCGAAAGTTGCCTGATTACTCCTTGTCCGTTTGGGAATCAGGAGAGAAAAAGAAGGAAAATGTTATTCATACAAAATTTTCGCAAAGTATAGTGTGGCAGGGGTATTTTTGTACTTTTGAATCAAGTTAATAGATTTTTCATCTGTAATGGATGAACATAAATGATGCATATTATTTTGTATAAAAAATTTATGTATTAATTATGTTTGGATATCAGTATTCGAAAACAAAAGAATCATTTCGTTGCTGAATTTGGATTGAGAATTTTTGTATGGATTTTTGAATTAAAAATAAAATAATAGAAAAAACATTATGTTCGAACTGTTAGATCCATTAACTTTATATTTTTATTTTCCTCTATTAAATTGTTAATCCAATTAATTACACAATCTAAGACCCAATTCGGTTTAGCTGCTTTGATCTTTAAAAAAAATTACCCTAAGAGAGCTTTTTAAACCGTTTTACCAAAATTTAATATTTTTATGGTTCTTCTCAATGGGAGGAATCTGAAAATATAAAAAATATTCAAAATTGAAAAAAATAATTTATTAAAGATAAAAAATTTAGCTAATTTATTGAGTAAAAATGATTTTTTTAAGTGAACTTTTACCTTAAAATCTTCGTATTTTCAAACTTCTCTCGTCAAGAGAAACGTGAAAGGTATAAAATTATGATTAAATGATTAAAAAAGTTCACTAAAAATAAAAAAACTCGAAACCTCCAAGTAATTAAAAAATCTAAAATCGAAAAGTAGGCCAAATTGGGCTTAAGTTAGGAAGAAGAAAAAAACGAAGCCCATGTTTACAGGAGTGTGTTTAGATTAAAAAATTAATTAAAAAAATTTAACGGTTTCAATTTATCATAATTTGGCCCTGTGTGAGCTCTCTCTCCTCCATTCTTTCTCATAATGCGGCATCAGATGCTTATCTACAATGATGCTAACTTTGACACTATATGCTGTTGTTGACTGTTGCAACTTGTGGATGAAGTGTGGAATGTTTGATTCTTGTCCTTTTGTTTAGTGGCCATTCAATTTTGAAGTGGAACTTGAATTAGATTGTTAATCAGTGTTTGGATATAGGATTTAGTAGAAAAAAAGAAAGAAAAAAAAGAAAATTTAGTGAATCTAATCATTTGGACCGTTGAATTATTTACTTTTTTTAATTATTTTTTTTACACTAAATTCTTAATTCAAACACCGCCTAACTTGTATCTTTTTATGGGTTTTGAGGTTTGAGTATTGCTTCGGTATAGAATTTGGACTCAGAAAAGTTTTTAAAATTAAAAAATGAATGATCCAGATTCACTTAGTCACGTGAAATTTTCACGCTTTAGTGAATTTAAATTATTTATTTTAAATTCTATAAAAAAAAATGATCTAAATTCTGAGACAGTAAAATTTTCGTTTTAACGTTTTCTTGAGAAGATGGGAAGAATGCGCATTTTTAAAGCCTTTTTCTTATGGTTGATGATAGAATTATGTGGGGAACATCTCCATGTAGAATTTCCTGGGCCATAAAGAAAACAAAGGGATGAGTTACAGTTTTCACCCTTATACTTTTCATAAAAACTCATTTTGCAACACTCTTTACTTTCAACTATAACAATCAACTCCTCCTCTAGAGCAAATTTGAAAGTTGCCTTTCTTCTAATTTTCTATTCAGTTAAGGGCCACATTCTCTCTCTCAGCCACTTGACCTATTTTCATCACTTAATTGAACATAAAATAAATGAAAGGATCACATTGACACTTTAAAGACACAATTAAAAGTAAAGGGTATGAAGTGAGATTTTATGAAAGTGTAGTAGTGAAAAGTGTAATTTATCCAAGAAAACCTTTCCACAAGTTCTCTAGGGGAGAAACTTCTTTTTCTGTCAATGCTTCAGTTCTTTGTCAATGTATGAGATTTTCTCAGTCCCTTTTGTGTCTCTCTCTTCATTATAACCACTGTTTGAGACAAATTGCTTAGATTTCATATATATATATATATATATATATATATATATATATATATATATATATATATATATAATCAAGGATAAATCTTAATAATATACACATTCATTCCAATGGGCAACACTTGGGTGATCGCTGATGTGCTAGGCCACGAATTAATCCGCAGTGCCATTACATTGCGAGTCCACCGGGGATCATGCATACATAGTTTCCTCGTTCCGACTTGTACTCTGACTGTGACTATTCATCTGATATTTCAATAACCGGGTATAGCTTAGGCATGCGATTCTCATTTACTTCAACTTTTCTCTCCATTTTGTGAGTTCTATAACTTTGCAACAGAGGAACTTTTCCATCGGACGACGATTCCAGGTCCCCAATCTCACAACCCTCGCCCATCTCCTTTGCTTTTCCCCACATCACTGTGTAAAACCCGATTGATATGATTGTTGCTCCAACAATACTGCAAAATCAGAAGACTAATGATATATAAACAGAAAAACATAAAAAAACTTTATACAGAATGACGTAGCAGTAACACTGTTGTAATTTAAAAGTATTTGG
>BRYE01000005.1:8273536-8276036 GCA_030159115.1 Actinidia arguta var. hypoleuca | reverse complement strand
ATGGCTGAATAAACTTATATATAGAGTATTGATTTATTTTATAATGACATTTTATACGTAAGGGCATTAAATTTAAGCACATGGATAATACGTGATCGATTTTTATCACTATTTTAAATAAATTAGTAATAAAAGTGATATAAGTGATATAATTAAATAATTAAGGTGATCAATATAATTCAATTTTTAGATAAATGAGTAAAAGTGATAACAAATAATAATTTAGAGGTTCTTTAAAAATTAGGCCTAAAAATATTATAGACGTGTGTTGGGCACGTGCCTTTTGCTTGTCCTGATGCTCTCCATTATGCGTTTGCGTTGCGCTGAAAGCACCTTTCACTGAATTATTCACTCACTCTCTCTCTCTCTCTCTCTCTCTCTCTCTCTCTCTCTAAGCCTGACAGTATCTTGCCCATTGGAAGCACCTTTATCTCTGGACAAGGACTCGAGAACCACTTACCACTTACCAGTGTTGATGATCACACATTACACCCGTATTAACCGAGCCATTATTTTAACACAGAAGGGTATTGTATGTATTAATCATAAGTCGATATTTTTAAAATAGTACTAATCTATCCAACTTTTAAAACTTTTATAAAAATAAAAAAATTATCATTATTTTTAAGAATTTTTTTATTTTTTTATCAACACGCCAATTAGAATTGATAGACATTGTCTTTTTCTTTGAAATAATTTTATTTATTCAACTATATCATAAAATTAATTATTTTTTAATTTATTATTGATAAAAAATAAAACTGGGATAGTTTACAAATAAATGATATTTCAAGAAAAAGAGAATTTTTATTCATTTTAATTGATGTATTGAGGGAAAAAATCAAAAATCCGAAATATAAGAACAATCTTATTATTTTTGTAAAAAATTTAGCTCCGTGAAATAATTTTGATAATAGCTTTAAAATTAAATTAGGCCAATGCTATTTCAAAAATTATATTGAAAATAGTTGTAGTTATCAAAAAAAAAAAAAACTCTCCAAATTACATAATTGGGCCAGAGAAAAATTTATTGGGTCCAAATAGAACCACACAAAAAACTCAAGGTAATATCGTGAATGCCCAAATATGACCCTGTCATTTTAAATATCTCTTAGTTGATCGAGATAATGATACAGTGAGTGAGGCAGACATTTCAATGTCTGAGGAAAAAAAAAAAAAGGAAAGAAGAAAAAGAAGAAAGGACTACAATGTGGATACCCTTTGAATGCATGACAGTTTCAAAGTTTCAAGGTCCCACACCCATCTCTTCTGCGCTCTCTCTCTCTCTCTCTCTCTCCAAAGTTTCAACCTTTAGAGTCCCACAGCCGAGTACCATTTCTGGATGAGTTAGGACAGGCTATATAGCAAGCTTGGCGAGGGTCTCTACACCAGAGCTCAGTCAAAACGCAACACAAGCTCTAGCCAAGTTAGAACAGACATCACTGCCGTTTTGTCACTCTATGGCAAGCTCATCAGGATCACTGCGCTGAACCTTGGTCGAGACATATCAGGAGACAGAAGGTGATTTGTACAACAAGGTTTCCTCTTACAACCTCTACACATGGATTGAGACGTCAACGGAATGATGACTAGTTACCAACTAAGCTTTAATGGCATGGATGAGTCAGCCGCCTAATTACTAACACAGTAGTCAGTGCGTCGAGGTACGCGTCGAGCTGCAATCTGTCCATTATGACATGACAGTTGGTGTGTCACAGCATTCGCCGGACTACTATATAAAGCCCGACCTTATTTGCTAAAAGGTACGACGCAACTTCAACTACTTTATTAAGCATACTCTCTCTCTCTCTTCAAACTATTTGTATTCACCAGTCATTTAATTTGATTGTCGGAGAGTCGTTTCCTAAAAACAGTTCCGGTGGCCGAACTTACTATTTTTGTATTACAATTTGGACACAGAAAGCCAGTAGCTTCCAACAACCTCCTCCAACTACCGCTTTGTCATTGCAGGTGTATATCTTCGATTTTTTCTCTTCCATTCCTTGAATACTCACACCCTACACCATGTACATAGGAATCTTCACTCGCACACCCCATGTGTGAACAATGGTAGCAAAGCATGATCCCATTAGACCCTAAACAAAATGACATGCCAAGATTACAAAATCACAATTATGCTATGTATTTATTAGTAATAACGAAACCGGAAAGGGAAAACAGAAAATTGATCAGTCGCACCAACGCGCAAGGATTTGCGTGGTTCGAATTAAATCCTACGTGAAAGTTGGCAGAGGAATCACTGTGTAAAGGAAAAAATAGGATGATCTGGCTATGTGCCAAGTCTCACACATAAACTTTAGAATCCCAAATACCCATTTATATACAAATAACACACGTCGAACCAACGGACAGTAATTAAGTAGTGCAGACCGTTAACAGATCATGAGCATAATCGGGATTGAGTTTGATTATATATTATGATTTTCTTTTTCTTTTTCCCACACAAGTTGTCTTAATAAGTCCATTAAGCACTTACACC
>BRYE01000005.1:8203536-8206036 GCA_030159115.1 Actinidia arguta var. hypoleuca | reverse complement strand
AGAATATTCATGGAATTCTTCCCCATTAAGTAAACTCAATGTAAGCATCCTACCAAATGCGTTGGTCTTATCTTTACTTTCTCTATCATATACTACCATAATAACCCCACTCGATCAAATGCCTCATGGAATGTAACCCAACCTATCTACACAATATGCTACCAAATCAAGAGGCATGTCCGTATGTTTTGAGATGTAAAGTTCTCGCAACACGAACAGGAAATTTTGTAACAGTTGATAGTCAGACAACAGAAATTAATAGCTAGGGGAAACTCCAATTGACCATCAAAGTCTTTCCGAAAACTTTAGGTCCAATATTCAAGTTTGATTTACAATTCCCATTCCACATGGATAAGGTATAGGGACACCAATATTAGTAATCAACAGCAGAAACATAGCCACGCACAGTTACCTTGATAGACAACTGTGAAAACTTCCCGAGATCAGCAAACATAGCTTCTGAATCTAAGTTAAAATGGGGGGAAAAATGGAACAGTACAAGGAAATGTGACTATTTTGGGCAAAGAGCAAGAGGACAGATTCACTTCAATATTTTACCTGTTATACACACCAAAATTCCACCAAAGGACATCCAACGTCCCCTTGGGGTTTTCTTCAAAATATCTGCAGATATAGTAAGCAGAGAGTGCTTTGTAAACATGAGGATTCTAGTAGAATATATTTTGAACACCAATGGCGTTGATGCATAAAATCCATGTAATCACAATAGGTGCAAAAAGAAATCCTACATGGTGAGTCCTGTAATGTTGGAGGGCAAACAAGAACACCAGTTCTAAGGCCTATATATATGGACGGAATCTCACCTTTAGGGGCTCAGCATTTGGTTCTTTGTTTTTACTAATTCTAAGGCCTATACATATGGAGAGAATATGGAGAGAATCTCAGCATTAGGGGGCTTCAAAAACAAGACTTTGGGACACTCATTTGAAGTTGAAGTTATATTCTCAATCTACCTTCGCTACAAATCATTTGGGTTGTAAAGTGTATTTGAATTTGGTTATGGATTGTTGAATTTGGTTAATGTTATTGAAGTTGCATTCCTCTTCCATCTTGTTGCTAATCACACTAGTTTAATGTCTTGTTTATCAATGTTGGTTGAGTCCTCCATACCCAGGGAGGGCTAAATCCTTTGGCTTGGTCCAAAGACGGTCTTTTTTCAAACTTTAGAATGGACTAACTTCTTCTCTCATCCAAATGGTCTCAATTCTTGTTTAGGTTGATTAATGTTATTTTTAAGATCAAAATTTAGAGTTGTATACATTTTTGACTATTTGTCGACGAGACCACTTGTTACAAGTAATACTTAGATCTCTTACACTTTAGGTATTTGAAAAATTGTACAAAGCTATTAACAATCCTATAAACACATCTTTAGATACAAAACATATTTTCATTGCAAAATCCTCCAACTAATATCATTGTGCTTTAAGATTTGGTTGAGTACATAAAGAGATGAGGAGTTGGAATATCTAAACTAGGAAAGGACTATGTGCTTGGACCATACCACTTTCCATTTCATAGCTTACAGTTTAATTACATGATCTCCGTAAAATCACAAAAACAATCTTCATTTTACATTTCTTTGATCTTGCAATTCTAGTACCCTGTGGATTTAACTCGGGTATACCGAATATTATGCTGCATTGATGGGCTTTTATAAATGGAAGCCGCCTGAAATAGTTGGATAGCATCAAAATCGAGCAAGAATTTTTTGCGTTGTTGCTGGGGAGCTAAACGTCAAGGTTAAGTCTTATAATTTTCATCACAAGAGGTTGTAAGTATTTTTTCGTTCTTTTGTTTTCTTTTTCTTTTATTAGTATAGACTTGCACTTGGAGTAGATAATCGGGTAGTGTGTGTCTGTTTGGTTTCGTGATGATACTGGTAAATTAGTTAGAACAGACTGAACACCTGAGACTGATATGGAAGGACATGGGGAAGAAGGGTGAATTTGCCTACAACTCCAAGTCCCCGATGAGGTTCATGTGCCCCATGGAAGGCTTATGCAAGATTACCTCAATCCGACCCGAGCATCAATCCCCTCGTGCATTGTTTTGCCCGCAAATTCACACACTTTTGTAATTAAGTCAGGCGTGCTTCCATCGCTTCATTTCATTGCATGGAGAGCGAGTCCTTACTTCCATGTCCAAGAATTTGAGGAAATGGTGCGAACAATGATAGATGGACCACAGCGTGAAGAGATAGCATGTTTGAAGCTCTTTCATTTCTCTCTTGAGAATAGAGATAAGATGTGGCTAGATCCATTGGCTCTAATCTCTGTCTTCCTCCAAACCTTAGAATGAATTGTCTTCTTCGCACCCTTTAAATGGTTTTAATGTTTGTTTTAGGTTGATTAATGATTTTTTTAAGATCAAAACTTGGAGTTATATGCATATTTGATTATTTGTCAACAAATCCACTTGGTGATACAAAAGATGCTTTCATTGCAAAATTCTACAGCAAATATCATTGTGCCTTGAG
>BRYE01000005.1:8188536-8191036 GCA_030159115.1 Actinidia arguta var. hypoleuca | reverse complement strand
TAAAAAAAAAATAGAAAAAGTGTGGTCATTGCCCCACTCGCCCCCTATGTAAGTCCACCCCAACAGATCTATTGGTTGTCGGTGCTGATGTTGGTAGTGGCCGAGGATTTTAGGGTTAAGACTGACAATGTAGAAACGATGGATAACTATTTTAGGATATTAAAGGTGTAATAAGAAAAATTTTAAAAACCTAAAATTAGGATGAAGTGTCACGAGAATGATTGGGTGCACTGAGATTGTTTTGGTTTGTATTTGGAAAGCACGAAAGTGTGTTGCCCTGCTTTTGTCATAAATACCCAAACTGCCACTACTCAATTGTTTACTGGTTGAGAAAGTTGGGACTTCAAGGTTTGTACCTTGACGCTCCAACCTAACGGAAAGGCAATTTTGAATTGATGCCTAATCATATGAATAACGCTCCAAATCTATTTTAAAACAGATGTGGAAATCCAGAGCTTTTGCGATCACAGCTGTTTGATGATTTGTCAATGATACGATTAATAATTCATATAAGGAAAATTACAGCTAGCAATCATTATATCAGACACTAATTACAATTTGAGGGTTATGTGTCTTTCAAGAATTCAACCAAGTATTTTGAACCGTTTGATTTATAGGATTTATTAAGAATATCATTATGCAAGAAAATCAGGTTGATTAAATATCGGTAATTAGGGCCAATTTGGTACAGTTTTGATTTTTTTATTATTTTTTGTTGTCTTGAGTTTTGAATTTTTTTAGTTTTTAGTTAATTTTTTTCACTGTTTGATTAAAAATTTATACTTTTTTAATTACTCTTGACGACAAAAATACCAAAATATAAACAAAAATCATCTAATTTAAAAAAAAAAAAAACGAAAGACGAAAAGAAACCATTTTTAGATATTTTTTTGAATAAAATATTTTTTTATTTTTATTGAACTTTTTTTCAGAATTAGATGAAATTTTTTACATTTTTGGACTCCTCTTGTCAAAAGAAACTGAAAAAATATATATTTTTTTATTTAATAGTGAAAAAAATCACAAAAAAAAACTCAATAATCAAAGAAGTCTAAAAAAACTTGGACCAAATTGGGCCGGCCTTATGTGAAGGAATCTCTTTTTTATTTAAAAATTGACACTGTTCTTAAAATCATCCCTGCCATCCAAACAAAAAAATATTCAATCAAATTTGTGATAAAATTTTAGAGTTGTAAAAAAAATAACTATTTCCGTTTTTTGACATTGCCACACTTAACACATGCCACCCCTCTCTCTCTCTCTCTCTCTCTCTCTCTTCTTGTTTAATGAGTCATCGGTTGTTGTTCATGTATGACTTTATTTTCTTCTTGTGAAATTAAAAACATGAATGTATAAAAAGTATTTTATATTATCATGTTCAAACTATTATTTTTTTGTACACTATTACTGATTATTTAATAGTAATTTTTTGGATGAAATACATTGACCACATCTGAAGTTCCAGATTAATACATAAAACAGTGTTGAGGTTTGAAAAATTATAATGACTTCCTTGAGATTTGCCTATAATACAGATTCTCTCCTGACGTTTGAAAAATTACACTAACCATCTTTGAAGTTCTGAGTTAATACACAAAGTATCGTTAACGTCAATCGTCCGTTAGTAATATTTACTGCACATACATGACGTCAACTGAATACTGATTGAAATACCATATATGCCCTTTTCTGACAAAGTTATTATATATAACACAAAGATGTTGATTGAATGACTAAAAAGTGAATCATATTGACCCATTAACTATTTAATTGTATCACTTATACCATTTTCGTTATTAATATGTTTGAAATAGTAATAAAAATCAATCACGTATTGTCTATGTATTTAAATTAAATGCCCTTATATCTAAAATACCATTATTTTTTAGTCATTCAATCAATATTCATGTGTGGTATATAATAACGTTGTCAAAATATAGCATATATGGTATTACAACCACTATTCAGCTGATGTTATGGATGGGCAGTCAATCTTGCTAATGAACGATTGATATTATGGGTACTTTATGTATTAATTCAGAATCTTAAGGGTAATCAGTATAATTTTTCAAACATCAAGGGAACCTAGCAAAACTCAATAAGTCATTATATTTTCTCAAACATCAGGAGACTTTGTATATTAATTCAGAATCTCGGGATGGAAAATGTATTTCACCCTAATATTTTACCATCTCCATAATTGCGTTTGCCTAAGTTACATCACTTAAATTTTCAAGCGTATCTGCCTTTTTGATCCATATAATTTGGACTAATTTCAAATTAGTTCCCAAAATTTTTAATTGTATCAACCTAGTTGTTATTTTAAAAGTTGTGAGTCAATATTGTTCTGATCGTATGCCAAGTGAAGAAATACATAATTCTAACCCATCTCAAATCTAGCCTCATGAACCAACTCCGTCCCCAAACATGACCCAAGACTTTGTATTTCACTCAGAGTTATTATTAGGGCCTTTTTACATAAGTAGAAGTCAAGACAATA
>BRYE01000005.1:8041036-8043536 GCA_030159115.1 Actinidia arguta var. hypoleuca | reverse complement strand
CATACTGACGTTTGGGGACCTACAAAGAATGCTTCTTTGGGAAGTAAACACTGGTTTGTCACGTTTATCGACAATTTATCCAGACGAGCTTGGATTTACACTATGAAACATAAAGATGAAGTTCTTGACATCTTTCTGAATTGGAAGCAAATAGTTGAGACTTAACTGGCAAAAAAATTAAGAAACTCAAATCAGATAATGGTGGCGAGTAAAAATCAGATCCGTTCCTCAATATTTTTCGAAAGAAAATATTTATCAGACACTTCACAGTTCCTGGCATGCCTTAGTAGAACAGAAAGGCAGAACGCATGAACCGTACTCTGGTGGAGAAAGTTTGATGCATGTTGTCTCATGCTGGATTGAGCAAGATATTTGGGAAGAAGCAGAGAACTATGCCTCTCACCTCATCAATAGATTACCTGCAGTTGAGATTGGTGGAAAGACGCCCATGGAGGTATGGTTTAATAAACATGCTACCGATTATAATTTGTTACACGTGTTTGAATGTCTTTCATATTTTCACTTGATTGAATCCAAGTTGGATCTTAGAGCCAAGAAAGCCATATTCTTGGGCTTTATTTCTGGTACAAAGGCATATAGACTATGGTGTCCCGAGTCAAAAAAAGTTTGTTTGAGTAGAGATGTTACTTCTAACGAGTTTGGGCTGTTACGACTAAAAAGTTCTGAGAAAGAGAATCTGAGTTCGACATCTACTCAGCAGGTGGAGCTTGTAAGTCTAGTAGTTTCGACTATTCAGACAATAGATATTCCTGACGAGGAATCTAAGGATATTGATGCAACATCAGATATGGAAGAGGCTCAAACTTCACAACCAATAGAATCATTCGCGACTAGTAAACCGAAGAGAGTGATTCACAAACCTTCTCGATATATTGATACTCTAGCCTATGCACTTCCAGTGATTGAGGAGTTCCATGTACCTAAAGAGATGTCGTACAGGATACTGAAAATTTGAAATGGAAGAAGGCTAAGGATGAAGAAATGGAGTTGCTCCACAAGAACCAAACTTGGGAGTTCGTACAACTACCCAAAGGGAAAAAATGATCATATGTAAATGGATATATGCTTAAAAAGAGGATACTCCAAGCATCAGATTTAAAGCTAGCCTTGTGGATAAACGCTACGCTCAGAAAAGAAAGGATAGACTATAATGAGGTATTATCTCCTGTTGTTAAGCGTACGTCTATTAGAATTTTGCTAGCTTTGGTTGCTCAGTTTGATCTTGAGTTGGCTCAACTCGACGTCAAAATTGTGTTCCTCAATGGTGATTTGGAGGAGAAGATATATATGTCTCAGCCAGACGAGTTTAAATTTTCCAAAAAAGAGAATTGGGCTTGCAAATTGATGAAGTCTTTGTATGGTTTGAAGTAGTCTCAGCGACCATGGTATAAGAGATTTGATCGATTCATGGTGGAGCACACGAGTACACAAGACGTCAATTTGATCATTGTGTGTATTTTTGCAAACTCCAAGACGATTTCATGATATATTTGCTCTTATATATGGATGATATGCTAATTGCATGTAAAAGCGAGGTGGAGATTGACCGATTGAAAGCTCAACTCAATTAGGAATTTGAAATCAAGGATCTCGGCAAAGCCAAAAAAATTCTAGGTATGGAGATTAAGAAGGACGGAGTGAAAGGTATAGACTGGTTGATTCAAACTTAGTATCTGCAAAAAAATTTACAGAAATTTGGCATGGATAATTCAACTAAACATGTCAGTACACCATTGGCCTCTCACTTCAAATTGAGTGTTTCTATGTCTTCGAGTACAGATGAAGAGCAAAAGCAAATGGAAAGTGTTCCTTATGCTAATGTGGTTGGTGCTCTGATGTACGCTATGGTTTGCACGAGACTAGATATTTCATATGTTGTTAGCATCGTCAACAGGTATATGCACAACCCAAGAAAGTTCAATAGATGGCTGTGAAATGGATTATATGGTATGTTCATGCTACAGTAGATTT
This sequence comes from Actinidia arguta var. hypoleuca, assembly GCA_030159115.1. Classification (NCBI taxonomy): domain Eukaryota; kingdom Viridiplantae; phylum Streptophyta; class Magnoliopsida; order Ericales; family Actinidiaceae; genus Actinidia; species Actinidia arguta. The sequence continues at coordinate 8,041,544 of BRYE01000005.1, read as the reverse complement.
TGGTTTAAAATTTCAAAGGGACGATAAGCTGGGTCAGTATTCAGTTGGTTATGTTGATTTTGATTATGTTAGTGATCTTGAAAAATGATGATCAATGACTGGATATGTTTTTACTATGGCTAGTGGACCGGATAGTTAGTGTTCTACTCTTCAGTCTATAGTTTCTTTGTCCATGACTGAAGCTTTTAAGGAAGCTATCTGGCTACATGCTTTGATCAATGACTTGGGGATTTCTCAAGACCATATTAGAGTTTTCTATGATAGTCAGAGCAATATTTGTTTAGCTAAATTCTATTCATTATGCTCGTACCAAGCATATTGTTGTCTGGTTCCATTTTGTTCGAAAAATTATGAATAAATGAGATATATTGCTTGAGAATATTAGTATTACAAACAACCCTGCTAATATGATGATAAAGGTTATTTTTGTAGTCAAGTTTCAACACTGCTTGGACCTGATCAATAAATTCCCGCAACAGGCGCCCAACGGCACATTAATGGTAGAGTT
>BRYE01000005.1:8023536-8026036 GCA_030159115.1 Actinidia arguta var. hypoleuca | reverse complement strand
AAGAAGCGCAGAACTCCTTAAAATAATTCATACGGACATTTATGGACCTTTTAATAATTCATCTTTTGGTGGAGAAAATTATTTTATCATCTTTATAGATATTTTTTTACGTTATGGACATATCTATCTATTACATGAAATATCTCAAGCAGTAGATATCCTTGAGATATACATTACTAGATTGAAAGACAGTTGGATTAAAAAAAATTATCATATCGAATAGAGGTGATAAATATTATGAAAGGTATGACGGCATAAAGTAATGTCCTGGTCCATTTGCTAAACTCTTTGAAAAGCGTGGCATATGTGCACAATATACTATGCCAGGTACGCCATAGCAAAATGGTGTAGTTGAAAGGCATAATCGTACTCTAATGGATATGGTTAGGAGTATGTTAAGTACCTCCTCATTACCCATATTATTATGGATGGAAGCTGATTGGACTACATAAGTGTAGTCTAAACGCCACTAAACCGACCTAAGTTAGCCCTAGGTTAGATTAATTATACCATTTATATCGTATCTTGTACTGAAAGTTATATTTGCATTTATTGTAGATAAACATTGATAAAAAAAGATTTGAAGCTATAAAAGTGATCCAGAGTACAGGCACGCATATCGAAGACTATTGTCGGAATTTATTGCAAAAAAATATAAAAGTTTTTACTCGTAATTCGGAATGGAATGAAAAATATACCCTTAGAAAGATCTCACAAAGTTATACAAATTATTATCTAATGAGCATCACGAGATATGTACTCCAAAAGCTTTAAAATAGACTGAGAAAAAATAGAAAAAAATATAAAAGATGGCTGAAAATATACACACCATTCGAACGGTGTAAAACAAAGGACTTTTAGCATTTGAACAGTGGCTTGAAGAATGGGAAAAAAAAAAGAATTTTAACTTTGGAGTTCGAACTCTAATTTGAGGATTCGAACGCACAAATGTTGTGCAAATTGGAAGAAATAGTCACAGGCTTAAGCGTTCAAACGGTATAAAATAGAAGCTTTTTAGCGTTTGAACCATGATGAAAGAGGAAAAGAAGAAATTTTTGCCTAAGGGTGTGAACGCTATAAGGTTCAAATTTTTTTTATATATAGATATAGATAAATTTGGACTTTAGTATAATTGGACCCATTTAATTAAATTGGGTGACTTCTGAATTAGTTGGACTTAGATGTAGTTGGGCCTAAGCATATTTTGATTTGGGCTTGAATGGAGATGTCTGATAAAGTGGGCCAGATGGATTAGACCCAAGATTGGTTGTGATTTGGGTTTGTTGCTTGGGCTAAACAAAGCCCAAGCCCCAAGGAGGGCATTTATGTCATTTTACCTTTTGACCTAACATAAATAATCCTCCAATATTTGTGTTTAGAATTTTTATTTTATTTTTCCATCTTCTTCCTCTCTCCTTTTTCTCTCTCTCTAAGTTTTGAGCCAAATAAGGGTTTCGCATTAAAGATTAGATCTAGATGAGTGAGATGTGATTTGAGTAGTGGTTCCTTGAGAGAAAATCATCTACTCAACGGGGAGTTCGTTTTGAGCCAAGAAAATTTGGGATTGGAGGAATTTGGAATTTTGAATATCACTATTGTTGTATAACTTTTTCATTACTTGGATTTGAGTTAAAAGGGGGTTAACTTGTTGGGTTTTTCATTGGGTTTATTGGTAATGACTTATATAAAGTCTATTGAGACATTAATTTGGATATTGAACCCTAAATAAAAAATTGGGTTTATATAAAAAAAAATTCGCTACTAACCGCATGTGTTCGACACTTTTGAATAGTGAACTCAGCATTCTTGCTATTGACACCATGTGTCGACACTTGAAAATCAGGTGTCGACACCTATGAATAGAAAATAAAATGGCATTCTGGCTACTAACGCCAGGTGTCGACACTTTTGAACAGTAAACTTAAAGTTTTGGCTACTGACCGCAGGTGTTGACACCTGAAAATCAGGTGTCGACACTTTTAAACAGTGAACTCGGCATTCTGGCTACTGACACCAGGTGTCGACACTTAAAAATCAGGTGTTGACACCTATGAAAAGTAAAAAAATAATAATAACAATAATAATAAATAATTTTTGTTATGATTTTCCTTGAGCATGATGATATATTTTATATTACGTCGTTGTATTAAATTTTTGATAAATATAACATTTGTGTATGTGGGATCTAGAAAATATGATTTTTGTGTATAATTAGAATTTAGGAATGATTTTGGGAATGACACGTTAGGCAATGCTAGATTTGGTACTTTGTTGTACCCAGGATAAGATAGTTTAGACTAAGTCCATGGTGAAAGATCGGAAAACGACACAGGAGGTAGATAGGTGTATAGGGAATGTTGACACTTTCGGTAAAAGTCTGAGGAATGCAACTGTGTATAGAGAATGTCGACCCTTTTGGTGAAAGTCTGAGAAATGCGGCTGTGTATAGGGAATGTCACCCTTTCGGTGAAAGTCTGAGGAATGCGGGCGGGTATAGGGA
>BRYE01000005.1:8006036-8016036 GCA_030159115.1 Actinidia arguta var. hypoleuca | reverse complement strand
ACTTTTTGAGAAGAGCCAAAAAATTAAAAATTTGTTGGATTTAAAAAATCATGAGTTGGAAATCAAAAGTATATTTTGATATGAATGAAAATATATTTTGTTGTATCATGTTTTCATTGTATAGTTATGTATCATGATTTTGGGCTTGAGACATCAAGTCCATTGTTACATCCTTTCGAGGTAACTCACATTTACTATAAAATTAATTTCAAGTACCAAAAGTTGTCCTAAATTGTGAGGCATGTGGATACCGGTTGTATAGTTTATTTTGATAAACTTATAGACATGTATTTTTAGAAATTATTATATTATTTTGCTCGGTGTGGGTATTAACCATGGATTATCATTCATCTTTTGTATTTGATAGCTCATGGAGAGCATGGTCCCACAAGAGGAATAGTTTAGTTTTATTCTGATGTAAATGACAGTGTATTGTCATGTTATTTAGTTTAACTTTTCCGCATTTGACTTGTTTGCTTACGTGGTCGGGTCTTGGTTTAACCGGGGCATGACAAACGCTCAGAGTGGCATTCGAAAGCTAAGAAAGAATTTTCGAGACAGAATCGTATTTCTATTAGGACTCGAAATGCAATGTGTGTGTGTATATATATATATTTCGAGACAGAATCAAAAAATGATTTTTTGTAGAAGGATCGCGATATTTTAAAGATTTTTAATGCTTTTTAGTTTATAATAATAGAAGTACTTAAGGATTTCAATATTTTTATAATCGCTTTTATCAAATTATAGATTTATTAATTCAATATTCCATTCAAGTATTCATAGTTTTCTACATCTTTTTCTACGATTAATTTAAGAATTTGAGTTTTATTTGATCGTACCTAGATTTTACATTTCATAAAATTTTCAAAATATAGTTATTTGCTTTCATTGGCCATGAGTGGCTAAATTTCTTAACTCGTGATCGATTGTGAAGATTAATTAGGAATCGAGGATGAACATTAGAGGTAACTTTGATTCCACCGTTATATTTTCTTGATTCTTCTTCTTCTTTCTAGATATTTTTGAAAATCTAGTCATCCTATTATGTTTGGTTAGGCTTATGCGTGAATACTACACTCAGTATATACGTTACCTTTTAACGTTTATGCGTGAGTTGGATTCAGTATATGCGCCGCGCGAATTGATGATGCACGTACTTGATTATAACAACTCAATTTATTATAAGAGTTGAAATTGAAAGAACCATTGGTTTTAAAGCTAAATCTTCTGAATCTAAAACTCACGACGTAGTCGAAAGATTTGAGTTATATGAAACTTCTGTTGGAATTATGGGAAACTCAATTGGCTGGATCAATTTGTTCTGAGTTGTTTTTCTTATAAAGTTTAAATTATTTTTAGTTTATTTTTTTTCTATGTTGCTCCTCTTTCATTTCCCTTCCTCTGGTTTTTCTCAACTTCTCAAAAATCATGCAATACATCATTTTTTCCAAATTCAAAGCAAAATGGTGTAGTTGAAAGGCATAACCGTTCTCTACTGGATATGGTTAGAAGTATATTAAGTAATTTCTCGTTACCCATATCATTGTGGATATAAACCCTTAAGACTATTGTGTATTTGTTAAACTGGATTTCTAGTAAGGTAGTTTCAAAGATTCCTTTTGAACTATGAACTAGAATAAAACCGAGTTTAAGACACTTGCATGTTCAGGGTTGTCTGATGGAGGCTAGAATTTATAATCCACACGAATTTTTTTTAAAAAAAAATCAGTAGTTACTTTATTGGTTACCCTAAAAAATTCAAAGGGTACATATTTTATTGTCCTACCCATAATATGAGAATTGTAGAAACCGATAATGTCAGATTTATTAAAAATGGTAAAATCAGTGGGAGTGATAAACCATGAAATGTGGTTATTCAAGAAGTTAGGGTACAAATCTCATTATCTATAACTTCTAATGAAGTTGTTCCTATAGTTGTCGAATAGTTTGACAATGATGGGCAACAAAATAATGATCAACCACTCCATAATGAGATTGTCACTAATGAACCGATAGTAGAAGAATCACAAAGGGTGGCATTAAGAAGATCTCAAAGAGAAAAGAAATCAGCTATTCCGAATGATTATGTGATATATTTACAAGAATTTGACTTTGATATAGGGACAAGTAAAAACTCAGTTTTATTTTCTCAAGCCATGGAAAGTAATGATTCTGATAAATTAATTGATGCCAATTGAAATTAATAGACTAGAACGAAAACTGGGATCTTATTGAATTTCCAGAAGGATATAAGAAAATTGGTTGCAAGTGAGTCTTTAAAACCAAACGCAACACTAGTGACAATATTGAACGATATAAAGTCGGACTTGTAGCCAAAGGTTTCACTCAAAAAATGAGGTATTGATTATAAAGAGATCTTCTCTCATGTATCAAAGAAGAACTCCTTAAGAATTATTATGGCTTTGGTATCTTATTATGATTTAGAGTTGCATCAAATGGATGTGAAAATTACTTTTCTAAATGAGAATTTAGAGGAAGAAGTTTACATGTATCAACCTAAAGGATTCTCTGTAAAAAAAAAAAAAAAAAGAGCACATGATTTGCAAAAATAAGAAATCAACATATGAACTTAAACAACCTTCCCGACAATAGTATCTTAAGTTTAATGATACTATTACTTTCTTTGATTTTAAGAAAAATGCCATTGATCGGTGTATATATCTAAAGGTTAGTAGGAGTAAGTTTATATTTATGATTCTGTATGTTGATGATATTTTGCTTGCTAGTAGTGATCTTGGATTATTGTACCAAACAAAAAAAAAATCTATAAGAACTTTGAGATGAAAGATATGGGTGAGGCAACCTACGTGATAGGAATTGAAATATTCTAGGATCGATCACATAGATTGTTAGGATTGTCTCAAAAAAATTACATCGAAAGAGTTCTAGAAATGTTTAATATATAGAACTATTCAACTAGTGTTGCTCTAATTCAGAAAGAAGATAAAAATCAACATTATGCAATGCCCACAGAAATAATTGGAATGTAAACAAATAGAAAGGATTCCTTATGCTTGTGCTGTAGGAAGCTTAATATATGCACAGACTTGCACTAGGCCAGACATCAGTTTTGTTGTTGGTATGTAGGAATGTACCAAAGTAATCCTGGGATGGACCACTAGAAAACTGCTAAGAAAGTGATGAAGTACTTGCAAGAAACAAAGGATTATATGCTCACATTTAAGAAATATGATCATCTAGAAGTGATTGGCTATTCTGATTTGAATTTTGTTTGATGTGTTGATAGTAGAAAATTTACTTTTGGTTATCTTTTTTTATTAGCTAGAGGAACGATATCATAAAAAAGTGCGAAGCAAACTACCACTGCTTCATCTACTATGGAAGCTGAATTTGTGGCATATTTTCATGCCACATTTCAATGATTGTGGTTGCGGAATTTTATCTCAGGACTTTGAGTTGTCGACTCTATTGCCAAGCCATTGAGAATTTATTGTGATAACACTGCAGCTGTATTTTTCTCCAAGAATGACTAGTATTCTAAAGGTGCTAAACACATGGAATTGAAATACTTTGTTGTTAAGTAGGAAGTTCAAAAATAGAGAATGTCTATAGAGCACATAAGCACATAACTTATGATTGCAGATCCATTAACTAAAGAGTTACATCCAAAGACGTTTAATGATCATGTTAATAGAATGGGTCTTGATCATAACCTATAATATTTATTTATTGTTTTTGGATTTTGCGAAATGTTAATATTTTGATTTATTGGACACTTTGAGATCTTGTTTAAATATGTTTTTGATATTTTCTATTTTTCCTAATGTATAAGTTTATGAGATTGGATGAATGATAATAGGAATAGTCTTTGTTAAAAGATATTATGTTAGACCACTTATACACACTTCTAATTTATATATTGTTTTAAGCAGTTTTGTATTGTTGTAGTACATGGAAGCGACTATGTCGAGTTTTGTTATACAACTGTCATGACTCTCATTAATTGATTGTTTAATTATGGTATTATGATGATAACCAAATCAAAGTGAGGTAGAATTGGATTTATCGCACGCTTATGTTTAATTTTATTGAACCTAATATGAAAAGTTATCATATGAGTCAAATGGGAGAACGTAAAATAAATTATGAGCCACGTGATATGTCACATATGAATATTTATCAGATATATTTATTGGGTTTATTATATTAGGATTTCTTATCATATTTCATATAAACCTACATTCTTTGGTCAAGAAAGAGAAGTTATTTCCTAATACAACTATTTTGATGAGTTGGTAGAGTTTATTTCTATTAAAAAAAATTAGTTATCTCTCTGCCTATAAATGTACATTGTATATAATCATTAATATGTAATCAAGATTAAGGGTCAAGAGAGAAAAACTCAGTTTCTATGAGATTAATAAAGATATTGAAATCTCTCACTTTAAAAGTTTGTTATTATAGTTACAGGTATATTTTATGTATTTTCGTTTTATTATCATGTGAAAATCATGATTGTTTTATATCTTAAATTTATAATTTATTATGATGAAATCTATGAATTTTAGATTTACGTAACACTCTTTTTTGTTTAGTACATTAGAGATGCTTTAAGTAGAGGATTGGTCAAGTCTTTTAAAATAAACTAGACGAAGCAATTAATGACATACTTTTTGTCCTGTTAGATATGTAAGGTTGCTATTATATATGAACTTGTTTGTTATACTAAATTCCTAATTGTGTTAGGTTAAGCATTTTCTCTTATTTTAATGTAAGCCTAGATTCGACATCAAATATTTGCCTTTTCAAGTGGTCAAAAGGTATGAAATGTAAGGGATGGCCACAGAAAGCACACTCAAGATTCAACGATTCTCTTGGGTCCAATGAATGAGAATCATCAAAAGTGCTTTCATCCCAGAAAAGAAAACAAAAGTAAAAAGACTAGGAGGTGAAGTTTGAATTTTTCCAACTTGTTTGTGGGCCTTCATTAAAAAAAATTGATAAAAATACAACAAATCCTTACATGGAATTGGGAGCAACTCAATTCAAACTATTTGTGGTTTTATTTTCAGGTTCACATTTGTCATCCAAATTGTGTTAAACTGAGATGTAATATAGGATTGAAATTAAAATTTTTATTAAAACTAAATAAAACATATTACAATACAAAAACAAGTTAAAAGAACACTAGAATATGAAATGCAAACTGAATAAAATTTGCAAAAAAGAATGTGTTGAGTTTTGTGTTTCACACGATCTTCTTAAGACTAAATTCGCCTTCACCGATTCTTTGGTTTGTTGAGCGCTGCCTCCCAGGATATAATAACACTTCTCCGATTAGTGGTAGCACTGCACTAATCAAAACAACGAACCGTAGTGATTTGATGGCCATTTTGAACACGTGAGGATCTATTGGTAAATACGTCTTCAAAAAATGAAACGTTTCTCGATTCCATAATTGTATTTTTATGGATATCTTTTAATTTTTGAATGAAAAAAATAAAAATCTTCAAGCACTGCTATTATTAGCGTAACCAATAAATCCACCATCTTCATTCATATCCTTACTTTCTTAGGAGTTGGCACCGCTACTTTTACTAGACACCCCCACACTCGCAAAAATTTGTAGGATGATTTTTGATCATTCCATAATTCATATAGTGTCTTGTCAAATTTATTGCGAGTTACCTTATTCAAAAGGCAATTAGCCAAAAGAATCGCTTACCCCACAAGTTATGAGGTAAACTAGAATTTATCAACATGGCGTTCATCATCTCTTTTAGAGTGCAATTCTTTCTCTCAACAACTCCATTTTTGCTAAGGTGAGTAAGGTGCAGTAGTTTGATGGATAATTCTATGTTGTGCATAATATTCTCCAAATAGTGTTTCATATTCACCACCTCTATCCCTCTTTAGCACCTTAATCGTCTTGAATCCATACTGCAAAATCACATATGAAAGTTAGCGGATCTACCCCCTAATATTAAGCCTTTGGGCTATAAATAGATCTTTAAGAGGAATATGAAAGCAGATGGATCAATTGATAAGTAAAAAGTTAGGCTTATCATAAAAGGCTTTAGACAAAAGAAAAGCTTAGATTGCTTTAATACTTATTCGTCGACAACGACGACATCCGTTCACATGATAATAGTCATAATTGTTTTGCAAAATCTGAAGATATACCAAATGGATATTAAAATGGTTTTCCTAAATGGTGACCTAGACGAGGAAATTTATATTGAAAAACCATAAGGGTTTGTTGTTCCATGTCAGAAGAAAAAAAAAGTGTGCAAGCTAGCCAAGTCCTTGTTGGGATTGAAACAAACATCCAAATAATGGCATGATAAGTTTGACAAAACTATGTTGTCCAATGAATTCAAAATCAAGAAATGCGAAAAATGTGTATACATTAGAATCACAGATAAATGATGTGTCATTGTTTGTATGTATGTTAATAACATGCTAATATTGGTAGTAGTGATGAGACGATCAAAACCACTAAGAAAGTTTTGAACAAAAAGTTTGACGTGAAGGATACGGGTGATGCTAATGTAATTCTCGAAATTAAAATTACAAGAACACTTGATGGATATGCTTATCTCAATCCCACTATAGTAAGAAAATATTGAGAAAGTTCGATAAGGATAATACTAATGTAGCAAGGTCTCGTATGGATATAAATCTTCATTTATCCAACAATATAAGAGAAAACATATCACAATTGGAATATGCTCGCATAATTGGTAGTCTAACATACATAGTGAATTGTATTAGACCAGACATAGCATACTCAGTGAACAGACTAAGTAGATACACAAGCAATCCAAGTGTTAATCATTGGAAAACGATAGTTAAAGTGCTCAAATATATGAGGTTTACTCTAAATTATGGGTTGCAGTATACTCAATGTACAACCGTGCTAAAAGGATATATCAACGCTAATTGGATATTTGATACAAAAGACTCAAAATCTACAAGTGGGGCAGTAGGCTCATGAAAATCTTCCAAACAGCATGTATCGCCCAATCAACGATGGAATCAAAGTTCATAGCCTTTGATAAGGCAGGTAAATAAGTAGAGTGACTTTGTCTCTTCCTAGAAGATGTTCCAAGTTAATCAAAAGGTTGTGCCACAGAGTGACTTTGTCTCTTCCTAGAAGATGTTCCAAGTTGGTTGAAAGGTTGTGTCAGTTATATGCATCCATTGTGATAGTCAATCAGTAATTGGAAGGACACATAACAACATGTATAATGGTAAGTCTAAACATATACATCGTACACACAATACTATTAGACAACTACTCTTAAATGGAATTATTGCTATTTACTATGTTATGTGAAGTCAAAGGATAACATTGCGGATCCGCTAATTAAAAGGGTAAATAGAAAGTTAGTTGACAAGTCTTCAAGGAAAATGGGGTTGAAGTCTTTAAAATAAAGTTATTGCAACGATAACCCAACCTAACTTATTGGAGATCCTAAGATCTAGGTTCAACGGGATAACTAAATTGTTTGTGACTAAAGGAAGTCTCTAAAAATTTTCCATTCCTATGGATTAATAGTGATGCCTGCAGCAGATAGGCTAAACATGTTTTCAATGACTCTTATATATTAAAAATTCAAGATGGGTATAGTAGGATACTCATAATGAGAGGTCACCTGTGTAGTGTGATGTGGGGATTGCATTAATGAGAATTTTCAAGGCTAAATTCTTTAAACAACTCATGAAATCAGGCGGTGTCCAGGGCCAAAACGGACATAATGGTGAGAACCAATATAGTGTTGAAGAAATTGTGTGATGCTAGTAGTCTTGGTTTACACAAATGGCAGAACAGTTCAAGGCATCGTGTTCACTACTCATCCAGTAGACTAGATGGGTATTCACAAAAAAAGTTTCAAGGCTAAAAACTATATTTCTTATTGTAGGAGAGTATCTGTTGATCTCTCTAAATCTAGCAAGCGTATTCCGGCCAATATCATGCATGTCGGGAATTGTTGGAAAAACCAATTCTGAAACATGAGTTTAAGCTGACTTTGAGCTAAGAAAAATGAGACTTCGATTTATCATTTCTGATAAAACAAAATAGGAATGTCTTTTCCTTCATGAAAACTTTCCATCGATATAAAGAATGTGAGGGACGAATGAGATATTGTCTCTTAAAGTGAGTTAGATGAGCTAGGTAAAAGTGGTAAAAAAAAACTCTCAATTCCACATTGATTGTGGGAGAGAAGTGAGAGAGATTTATAAGCTTGAGGTTGCCTCCTCAGGGTGTGCCACAAGAGGTGCTCAAGTTTTTAGAAGGGGAAGTACCTAAATGAGCTAGGTTTCTCTCTACACTGCACACGCATGCATTGTTGCCCGCTCGTCCGATCGACCTGACTTAACCCAGGCCAAGCTTGGGTTCGGATTCACGGGTTGTGGGACATGGGCTTGTAGCTCAGGGTTAAGCCTAAACTTTTTGGGCCATTGACCAAAGCCCACGTTAATTGTCCAACAATCACCAATTATAAAATCTTTTAATGTTAATACACCAGTAATAGGGGGTTACAAAGGCAATTAGGACTAATTCACTACATAATAGTCATCAATTCTATACAAGGAATGAAAGATGCTCCAACTCCTATATAAGCCTAACTTCTCATTTGTTTTCTACACATAAATAAGCTTGAGAGCACACAGAATCTAATAGAGCCTTCCTCTTTCTAGCTTTTGATTTTTTGAGAGAGATAAAAAATATTGCAATTTGCTATTCCGATTAATGCAGGGCAACCACTAATCAAAGAAGTATTGTTGTATCTTAGAAAGCGAAGCTCAACAAACTAGAGCACCGGTGGGGGCAAATTTTGCCTTAAGGAGATCGTGTGGAACACGAGACCCAACACGTTCTTCTTTACAAATTTTATTTGGTTTGGATTTCATATTCTAATATTCTTTGAATTTATGTATTTTTTTTATTTTTGTATTGTAATATGTTCTATACAGTTTTAATAAAACTTTTAGTTTCAATTCTGTATTGCACTTCAGTTTAACAAGCCCAAAGTGTAATCAAAACTAAAAGTTTTATTAAAACTGAATAGAATAGATTACAATACACCCAATTTTAAATTTTAAAACAAAAACTGATTTACCGCAGCAAAACAGAACAGTATTCAAAATATGATAAAACCATAAACTATAGTAAAAAACTAGTTTTGTAATATGTGTCTATAAGCATAACAGTATCCAAAATATATTTTTTCTATTTCTCTCTTATAATTTGAACTATTCATCTCACAAACTCCGCAGTAATGGTTATTCATGCAAAAAATCAGCCTCATCAGACATATATAAATATAGAAAAAAAATAGAATTTTTTCATATATTTATATATGTCCAATAAAACTGATTTTTTGCATGTATAACCTTTTTTACACTTGGCATACTAAATGAACGACACAAATCATAGGTGAGAACTTGGGTAAAGCAAGTTTGGATGGATACGGAGGGATTAAGTCATACAAGAGGAATTGTATCATGCATTTAGCTTGTGAAAATCAAATTATAGCCAAGTTGATGGAGTACCAATTTTTTATTCCAGAAAAAAAAAAAACGAAAAGAGGGGCCATAGAAAATTGGAGCTTCTATTACAAGGCAATAACCAATGAGCCTCACATTGACAAGAGCAAAATTAGCCACTAGCTGGCCTTTTCATTGTGGGCCCTAGCCCAAATACTTCTCACCAGCCGGCTGACCTTGACAAACACAGTGTATATATGTGGCCATCTTTTCCTGTTGCATGGGCATTATACAACTGCTTTAAGCTCCCCCTTTTATATGGTTTTAATTTTTTTGGCATTTTGGGGATATAAAAGAAAACATTTTTTCTTGTTTTTAGAAAAAAATTTTAAAATGTTAATTCATTTTTTAATATGTTTTAGATGCTTCGTCAAGAGATAATTACGAAATAATAATTTGTAAGCAAGTCTTTTTAGTTGTCCAAACAATGCCCAATTTGTTGGAGAAAATGGTAAAATTC
>BRYE01000005.1:7993536-7996036 GCA_030159115.1 Actinidia arguta var. hypoleuca | reverse complement strand
ATATATAGGGGCTTAACTGATTTTAAAATAAAAAAACTAGTGTAATTTTATAAGGGTTATGTTACTGATTCTATGAATATATAAATATACTAATGTAATTTTAAAAAATATCGCAAAGAGCATCTGACCAAGATCCCATGCTCCCCCACCCATGTCCCTATCTATTTCTTAATCACTCTAACACGATATCTGAAGAGAGACATCTTTCAAAAATATCTGGAAGGACATCTGACCAAGATTCCATTTCCCCACCCGTTTTCCTACCTATTTCTTAGTCACTTAAAACATATCAAAATTGAATAGATACGTTTATAATAGAGAGATGGCTTGAAAAAATTACATGAAAGTCACAAATTTATTTTTAAAATTATTCTGATGAGTTACTAATATGCTATCACAAACATGGCCGTCACATCAGTTTATATTTTATTTATAATTTTTAGTTAGTTTAGCATTTTTCTTTAAAAAAAATTATATTAAGAAAGAATTTGTGCCATGGGACAACATCTAATAACAGAAATTCAGGTAGTACTTTTGGGCTTTGGCCTTTGGACAGTTCACCGTATAAAGCCGGATTTTTCCTGCAAAAATAAATAAATTTCAACACCATTTAAGCATATATATAATGATGCAACTGATATTATATATACAGGCAAACCACTGTTTAATGAGCGGTGATTACAAAGCACAAAGTAAAAAAAAAAATATTTTTTAATATATATTTTATATTTTTTTATATATTTTTTTTTGCTTAACTACCACCTGCTAAGTAGTGGTTAACATTTTGTTTATATATATATATATATATATATATATATATATATATATATATATATATATATATATATAAAAAAGTAGCTCTTACTCATATTTCTCTCTCTTGAAATGAATGAAGCCGGTTTTGATCTTGTCAATTGGGTCAAAACCCTCCGCTGTCTGCAGGTCCGCTGTTATCTTCCCAACCTTGGCAGCTGCAACAGGTGCAAGCTCACTCTTCGCACTGCAATGAAACACATAATAATTAATTAATACCATTTTTTTATTAATTGTAGCATTAATAATAATAATAATAATAATAATAATTACCTGAGAAGTTTACCGAGTCCTGCAATTGCCTCCTCATACGAGTCAGTCGCCATGTCTCGGCTCTGCAAAATTTTGTTATTTTGGAACAAATGTGTGTAAATGAGCGCATATATATATATATATATGTGTGTGTGTGTGTGTGTGTGTGTGTGTGTCTCTATAATAATATTTTTCTGTATATATGTCACCTGATTACAAAAGTTGATTATGTTAGATCTCCTCAGGAGAGAGAGAGAAGAGAGATGATTACGGGTGACGGAAACAAGTCATCGTGAAAAGTTCACAAAAACTCTATGTTTTGGACCTTTCCGTGGATTTGATTAGTCTCTATGTATATTAATCGTTGAATAAATCCAGCAAAACAAACAAAGCAATGATTTCATGAACTCAGTAACTTTGCATTAATTTTTTTATAAAATACGGTTATTTTAAGTTTTGTTAACCAATGCTTTATCAGATCAATAATGTAGACTCTTAGAGAGAGAGAGAGAGAGAGAGAGAGAGGGGAGTACCAAAGAAGGGATGATAGAAACGGGCTTGTTTCGGATGAGACTCGGGGGAGAAGGAGAAGGAGAAGAATGAAGCCTCGCGATAACACAAGGGCGTAAAGTGGATATTTTGGTGAGAGAAGATTGAGAAGGAGAGAGAGAGGAGAGGCACCCGCCGTTGATAGAAGCGGTCGACATTGCGCAACGGGCTATAGCGTTGGGTGGTTTTATACCATCTCACCCCCCTCATCACTCATCCCGACATTGGATAATGAAAGCGAAAGCTCAATAAACCAGAGCTTCTTCTTCACTCGTTCATTAGATTTCAACGTTGGTGATTGTTTTTTTCTCTATCTTTTTTTCATTTTTGTGGTTGGTTTCAAAAGTTACAATTTTTATGCCACAAGCGTATTTTGATTCGATTAGATCGAAATCAAATGACATGGTCGAATTTTAACAGTCGGTGATTTTCACTCTATTTTTTTCTAATTATATTTGTTTCTTTTGTTTTTATTCAATTGAATTTACTCAAATACCTAGTTGTATTCAAATGTTTTTATTACATAGAGGGATATTTATGTAAATTTACCCTAAAAAAATTACAGTTAAATAAAAAAATTGTGAAAATTACTAGTCATTTTAACACTCAATTTTAATTTGAGAATATTTTAACCATAGCATCAGAGCAAATAATGCATCCTGTGTTTGAATCCCTCACCGTCCTCCTAATTAAAAGTTAAGACACTTCCTCAAGTTTGACCCATTAATGAAGGATTATTTGACCACGTGTTACGAGCGTGTTAAGAAAATAAATAATAAAATTATTTAAATAAGAGTAATTGATTAACAATTTAACAACTTTTATCAATTATCATTCCTATGAGCATGGTACCGTCATATAGGGGCGGATCTATCCTTGGACAAGT
>BRYE01000005.1:7978536-7983536 GCA_030159115.1 Actinidia arguta var. hypoleuca | reverse complement strand
GTTTTCTTCATTGATTTTGGTATTGGTTTTATTATTAGGGTGGCACTAATGCCACGCACTATAATGATGATGCCACGCACTATAGTGTGAAATATCTTGTTTAACCTTCCACAAGACTCCTCTCTCTTTCCATTTTTTTCTCTCTCATCGCATGAATCATTCTCTCTCGACCTCACTTTCTCTTCCTCTTCACCCTCTTTCTCGCCTACATGAATAATAGAAAAACCAATTTCCTAGCCGAGAATGAAGAACATAGAAAATAACATTTCTACCACTCGAATAACATTTCTAACATTTCTATAATTATAGAGAGAGAGAGAGAAGGAGATGCATATACGGATGATGGGAATGCATAAGAAGGAATCGTAGGGCTAGTATGGTTTTATTTACCATTCGATAGAATCGAAGAAGGAAATGAATTTTAGAAAGAAGAGAAGAGAGTGGGAGGAACATAGAGAGTTACAAATAAGAGAGAGAGGTCTTACATCTCAAAGGGCTAATATGACAATTTGAAGTAATATGCGCGACACCATCCTCGTGGCATTAGCTCTTTCCTTATTATTATTTTCTTGTTTTTTTATCGTTCTCTTTTTATTTCTTTAATTCATTGTAATTAGAATAATAGAAAAAATAAAGAAAAATAAAGATTTGTAAAGAAAAAAAATTTAATCCATTTTTTTTAAGTGAACTCCTTTTAATAAAAAAATATTTTCTATTTTATTGGCATAAAGAACAAAAGTTAAATCCCCAACATGACAAGATACACGAACCTAAAGAATGACTCATGTCAACATGTAGATGGCATTTAGTATACCAAGTAACTTGTAGTCTCCGGAAATAGAGTAACAAACCCCAGTGTAGGTGGGACCTACTAGGGTGTGATCCCATACAATATGCATTTTAGAGCATTCGAATTCGATCCGGATTCAGATCCTCTGAAGTGCATGTTGTGTGGAGTGTTCCCGGAGTGTACCTGATCATAACACGACGTCATTATTTTAGTCCTGAATACAATAAGCACTTCAGAGGATCCGAACTCTATCCGACACGAAGTTGTTGTAAAGTCCGTCATGAGAGGACTTGGACCGTAGGATTTGTCGGCTAATCAAACTGTTCCGTTTGTGCTTTGTGCAACTTCCAAACAAGACATTATTGAAAAAGCACTACTTATCTTATCCTGGGCCAAATTTTAATATTCCAGGGCTTTTGTGTGATTTTTAGAAAGTTACTGCTGACAGGTATAATTTATCAATGTCAAGTTTCAGCTTACACATTGTCCAAGATAACGAAAAAAAAACACAATTGGAGAAGAGAAAAGCATAAAAATTATAGTCATATATGCAGACATCAGCAAATACTTTGACACAAATTCTAAAATTATATATATATATATATATATATATATATATATATATATATATATATATATTTAAACAGGCCATAAATTGTAAAAAAAATGAAATTGGAGCCCAACATAATTTGGTATATCAATTTCAACCCACATGTATACAAAATTTTCTTACAAAATAATGTGTCGAATATGAGTATTTCAATTTTTAACAAAAGATATGTTTATTTACCAAAATATAATTATTATATCTTTCTTGCGGTGTTTAATGAATGAGTTTTGTATAAGAATATCATTTTCTTTTCAGATCAATTGTGTTAGACCCAATATTCTGAAAATTGAACCGTTTAACGAATCGAAAAAAAGACCGGGTCATGGGTCACTAATTCAACAGTAAGGTCAACTGTTATTGAACCGTGATTTCATAATTATGTCATTAATTTATTTATTAATAGTAATAAAATATCTCTTATTTTTCTACACTAATTTTTATACTTAAGATCTAAAATTTAGAAATTAATACATAATTTTTTTTAAAAACAGTGAATCGGTTGATCCAATGACCGGTTCAATCGATCGGGTCGCGGTTCAACCACAGTTCTTACTGAGTTTTGTCGGTTTTGATCAAAATGAATTTAGAAGGTTAACCGGACCGTTTCTTCAACCGATCGACGGTTCGACCAGTTGAACCGGCCAGTTCAACTCGGGTTTTAAAACCATGGTTAGACCATCTCCAACCCTCCACTATTCCCCCATTTTTTTTTCATTTCTTCATTCCCTTATCTTTTTTCCCCAAATTTGGTGATAAAAATGGGGGGGAAAAATTCATCTCCAACCATTCCCCCATTTCGCAATTCTCCCATTTTTACCCACAAATTTGGTGACAAAAATGGCAGAAAAAAATTTCATCTCCGACCATTCCCCCATTTCTTCTTCCATTTCTCCATTCCTCCATTTCCCCTCCCCCTCCCGGGAATGAAGAAATGGAAAAAAAATGGGGGGAAAAAATTCATCTCCAACCATTCCCCCATTTCGCAATTCTCCCATTTTTACCCACAAACTTGGTGACAAAAATGGCAGAAAAAAATTTCATCTCCAACCATTCCCCCATTTCTTCTTCCATTTCTCCATTCCTCCATTTCCCCTCCCCCTCCCAAAAAAAAAAATTGGAGAAAGAAATGGGGGAAGAATTGGGAGAGCATCATTTTGTGATTAGTGTGGGCCCATGAGATAAAAAAGATATTAATTAAGAGATAAATTAAATATTTAATTTGTAACATTGTGACTATTTATTTAAATTTTATATATATATTATATTTATTTATTTATTTTTCTTCACACACACATATAAATTATTATTTGAAACATTTTATTTAATGCATTTATTTTAAAAAAATAAATAATAAAAATTAAATTAACCATAAATATTACATCTTGTTTATGTAATATTTTATTATAAGTTAAATATGTTAAGTAAATTATGTTTTATGCTACATTATTTTTAAAAAAAATAATTATTCATTATTTCCAACATCAAAAAATGAAGAAATGAGGAAATGGGAGAATGGGAAAAAAATGGGAAAATTGGAGAATACCATTGGAGACTAAAATCAATCAAAAATGGGAGAATGGGAAAAATCATTAGAGACCAACCCCACCATTCCTCCCAATTTAAAAAATAGAGAAAAAATTGGGGAATGGGAGAAATCATTGGAGACCAAAGTGTTTTTACCCCATTTTTTTCAACTAAAAATGGGAGAATGAGAAAAAAAATAAAAAAAATACTATTATGGTTGAAAATGGTCTTAGACCACTTGAATTGAATCCCTCATATTGAACTTGTAGTTGTGACCTAACTCAATTTAGTTTATTCTGATTTTCTAAAGATATAGAATGTCAAGAAATAGCTGCCATGTGTTTGAATCCAGAGAGCTTAACCACTTTCATTCAAATCATAGTTTCCAAATCCAAACCCATGATGTCACATGTCCCACCATTATTTCCCTTCTTTCATATATTTTTTTTCAGCTTTATGTGCAGCTATGACATGAAAAAAGTAGCCCATCTTTTTGGATGTTGATTTTTTCAGAAAAGAAGTACGCGTTTGGTTGGTGGAAATTTGATTTTAATGTTGCAACTTTGGAATTGACGAATTCCAATTAGAACACATAACATTGAAAGTCAGTCTTTTGTATCAATTCTCATAGCTACACGATTATATAGCAAGATTGAGACGTGTTTGGATTAAAAATTCATCGGAGAAGAGAAAATGAAAATGAAAAAAATTAGAGAATTCGACCATTCGTAATTGTTGGATCCTCTAGGTTTTTCTTTATGTTTTTTTTTTTTCATAAAATTCTTAATTCCAACACAGCCTTGGTGTTTTTCGAGATTCTCATGTATTGTAATATTGAGAATGTAAAGCGACAGATGAACTTAAATTTTGGGACTACTAATCCCTTGCATGATAAATTCTTGTACTAAATCTAACTACAAAGGAAAATTTGAACCAAGTGAGATCCCAGTATAGCATTTGTGTCCATCTTCTATTCAATTAAGAACTACGTAATCTCTTTTTATGAGGTGACGCATTAACACTTATCTTAAAGTATAAAGTAAGTCAAAAGCTAATGACGTAAAGTAATTTTTTTATGAAACTAAGTTAATTATAATGCTCCATCAAATTCTTGATCGCTAGCATTAATTCCTCTACCCGAAAAACTAGTGTCTTTGTATTTCAACATATTTTTTATCTTCAAAAAATGTCATATTATGTGCCAGAAAAGAAGGAAACACAATTTTCTATAATAGGCCATTTGATCGATCAGTTAATGCCTTGTTCACTCCATATATACCACTTTAAAACACAATATTTTTTCCATAATGCATTTGATTGTAAATGACACCAAAAATGGTAACAAGAACCACCTCTTAGTTACCAATGGATGATGCATTTTTGCATTCTTGTCATAATACATTTTTTTCACTCCCTTGTTTTAGGCGAAGTTGGAGCCAGTCTTAATTAGCTGGTACATAATAACTACCAAATATTCTATTAACTAGTGGATGAAACTCTTTCCCACTCCTTGATTGACTAGGATTGCTTCTTCAAGTTATTTGGTAGGTACCAACTAGAAAGGAGCTAGCACAAAGAATAATTGAAAATTTTGAAGTAATCATTTTGACATTATCCCTTCATCTTTCTTCTTACCAAATACTTTTACTTTTTATCTTTTTAGTTGTTACCAAATTCTTCCCCTCTTCCTCTCATTTCCCAATTTGACATAGATTTTTTTTTTAAATTTTTTATTAGAGTGTTTGATATATTTGGACTTATATTAAAATTGCTTTCTTAAAAGTTTTCAAAATTAAACTTTCAAAAAGTAGCTTTTTTCAGTTTTTAATTTGTAAGTTATTTTGGGTCTATAAGCAGAAGTAAAAGCTGTACTATTGGCACAACTATCAAAACAAAAAAGCAAAAATTACAGCTAAAAAGCTTTGTCAAACATGCTCTTACAGTTATTCTAATTTTGAGTTTTTTTATTTTTAGTAAATATTTATAAACTATTAGATTCGTTTTCTCTTGACGAGAATAGTTTAAAAATATAAAAAAATTCATCTAATTTTAAAAAAAAATCACCGTAGAACAAAA
>BRYE01000005.1:7963536-7966036 GCA_030159115.1 Actinidia arguta var. hypoleuca | reverse complement strand
TTTGATGTAATCCATTTGTTACTAAATGTTAAAATTTAGACGAAAAATGAGTACACGAAACTCATATAACCCTTTTTAAAAGGGTAATTTTATCACTATTGGCAATAATTTGACAAAAAAACCACTATAATCCCTAAAAATTGCCACTTTAATTTTATATGTTTTCTTTTTATCTAAATTGTTAACTGATATAGATGCAAGGATTATATTGAAACCAAATTGAGCCGTACACGTGGCAGGTGATTTCAGCAAGAGACGGAATCAGTAGATTAGTGCGATGCGTAGTCGTCCATCGTACCAGATCCGTACAGGAAGTTGCAAGGGGTAAGACCCACTATACGACGACGTTTGGGGGGAGAAAAGGGTTGTACGACATTGTTTCTTTGGAGAAGGATCTTGAATAGAACAGGTGTGTCTGCATGAGTGATAGACAATAATATTAGCTCCTTGGTGGTGCGGTCTTCTTATATAGGCTTCATTTTGCTAATACTTAAAAATTAAATTTTTTAAATTTTGTTACTAAAAAAATTAAATTTTTATTTTATTTTTTTACTCTTTTAACTTTACTTTAACTAAAAATAAACAAAAACAGAAAAAATAGAAAAATAAAAAAGTCAAATTTTTCTGACTTTTTTTCTGACTTTTTTGCTTATAAGTTTAAAAAAAGCCAACCAAAAAATTAGTATCAAACGGAGCCTTAAAGTCTACATTGATGGCACCACGTGCAATGGGGCCCATTGAGTCCACGTTGTTGCTCTCAACTGCAGAAAAAAAAATATATTAAGCATTATCGTGATAAATATTATAATTTTTTTGAATAAAATAAATTTTTTATTGAGATCGGTTGCAATAAATGTTGGTGAAAAAAGTGATTTTGAAGACATGATTTTTGAAAAATTTTAACCAAAATAACTGTGGATCCCAATTATCAGATGAATAGAACAAACCCAATTATCAGATGAATAGAACCAACGTGGAATTGTAATCTCCTAAGTAATTTTGTTTTATAAACTTTTCGTCTTTAGAAATTTTAATTTTTTTGGATTGTGATAAAACCCCAATAATGTAAATTTTTTAATTGTTTCGCAAAAAATATACTAAAAATAAAAATAATAATTATGTCAGTTGAAAATAATATAATATTTTCAAATTTTGATTCTCAAGAGAAATCAAATATAAATAAAATTATGATCAAAAAAATTAAAAATTTCCCTAAAGACAAGAAAATACTCAAAAACTAAAATAATTAATTTAATATGTTCACATAATATCTCTGTCAAATATAAACTATTAGGGAATCAAAAGTAATTATGTCACTTGGGTTGATTTTTTTCGTACAACACGTTGTATTATTTGGGCCACACTTCGGTTCTCATTATGTAATTAGAATTATTCATATTTTATAGCTTGATGAATAGATCATTTAAAAAAATTGATCCGATACGTATAACCACGTGATCAAGTTGCATTTATTCTGAAAAATGAACAACGTACAGTTTTGGGCCTCGGTTCGTCGGATATGTATAGCCACATCATCCAATTGTATTTGTTTTGAAAAATACTTATGGGCCTTGGTTACTTACAAATTTGGTGGGTTAAGACCGTATAATTATGGGCCTAGGCCCAAAACTAGATTGCAAGCAAGCCTATTAAGAAAAAATAGATACAATCAAGTCAAATCAAATAAAAAAAATCCAATTTTATAAATTATCACGATTCCAAATTCGCGCAGTCATAAAAGGCTTTAGTTAATTGAGATAAAGGAGTGCGAATATCAAGACGATCACTCTCCTCCTCACGAGATTAAGGCAACAAAATTTGATATCTGTATTGTGAGCGCAGCCAAACACATGTTGAAACGCATTACAAACGGTCATAATCGAGGCTATAATTTGGATTTTATAATTTAATTAGTAATTGTTTGTGCCCAAGAATACTTCGTAAAAAAAAAAAGACCACCTCTTAAGCGTACTCATTAAAATTTTACAATTTAAAAAATAGATAAGATATAAACGTTAGATAACAGATACATTATATGCATATACGAAAAAGATACTAATGCAGGGATAACGTGATGGATGAAAACTAATCCAAGCAAACACATACAACACAATAAAAGAAACTAATTTTCTAAAATACTCTGTAATATTATTAATCCAAAATTGCTTAGGACGAAGGTCTTTACAATACCTATAAGCCCAAAAATCCTAATTGTCAAAATTAAACCCAAAAATCAAAAAATTAACAAAAAAATATTTTTTAAATTAGGACTAAATCTAGATTATAAATACCTAAAGAATCATATACCAAAAAATCTAGTCTAAATTGAAATTATATGGACCAATTAATGAAGGAAACAAATCTTTCTTAAAATGGTAAAATTATCATTTTTGAGGCCTAAACGGTGAAATTTGCTCGAAATTTGGCTTACTAGTGAAGCGGTGAGTCTTGCTTTTTGGGCCGTTTTTCCATCAGACTATGGTCTTCCAGCCCAGTTTGA
>BRYE01000005.1:7936036-7941036 GCA_030159115.1 Actinidia arguta var. hypoleuca | reverse complement strand
AAAGGGGCAAAATTATAACAAAAGCATTCGATTAAAAAATACTACGGGTTTTTTCGGATCCAACTTTAAAGTGCAAATTACAAAGATCTAACCCAGTAATAATCAAAGAAAGGTAGAAAAAACAAATACCCCAAAACAAACCCAATTAAAAACAAAAACATTGGCTTTCAAGATACTCTGGATTTTTCCAATCAATCTCGATAGGCCAAATCACAAGATCTAAAATCCGAAAGAAACAAAAAAAAAATCAAATACAAAACCGTAAAAAACAAAATTAAAGATTAATAATTCGATAAGTAAGAATGGGAAGAGAAGAATGGGCTCAGAGAGTTGCTTCATGTGCTCAAAGAAGAGCCCTTTTGGAGGCGCTTCTCATACAAGAGGTGTCAGAATTAAATGCGCATTGTTCATCTTTGCCACTACTCCTCTCAGTTTACCATCTTCTAATCAAAAACAAAACAAAACAAAACAAAACAAAACCCTAAAACGAATAAGAAGAGGAAGAAGGAGATCGGCTACGTTACAACATCTGATATTAGGGTTTCTGGCGATGCCCCTGAAACAGAATCGCGATGGGTTTTAATAGCCTGTTCCTGGGCTTTTAATGGGGTTGAGAAGTAAAAATAGGCCTGTTCTCGGCTCATGTGGGTTCCTGGGCTTTTAATTGGGACAATGAAGAAAAATGGGGGCCCATGTGGATTGCCAGCTATCAGGGCTTTGACTGTGATGTGGATTGGGGAACTGGGGAAAGCCACCACCCAGAAGCGAGAGCGAGAATTCAAGGAAATGAACAATGTGAAGAAATCAAAACTTTAATTTTTTTTGTTTTTATTTGGTAAATTAACAAAAATAGAATTGTATTTTTATTTTTTAAATTATTTTTGCTCAAATTTTTAATTCACGTAAAAAGTATTTGGGTAACTTCATCTAAAAAAAGAAAAGAAGAAGTACATTTAGGCTATGTATGGATCAAAAATTGAAAAAAAAAATTGTGGAAGAAAGAGTGTTAATTCCATTAATTTTTACATTTTTAGATTTTTTTGTCAATTTTTTTTTTTAAAGTATAAATTTTTAATAAAATATTAAAAAAAAAACATACTAAAATAGCTACATTTAGATTAAAAAAAAATCAAAAACCAAAACAACTAAATAACTTTAAAAAAAAAACTAGCTCAAACTGGTTTACCAATTATAACACATCTGATTAAATCATATAATTAGGTATCATATCCAATGGTATTTAGGTTCCGTTTTGGCACATTAAATTAACTAAATTGATTTGTGTGTTTTTCATCTTTAATAAAAAAAAAATTACAATTTAATCAAAAAAATTACTAAAGTCATAAAATTTAGTTTATTTACGTACTGAGTAAAAATGGATGTTTATTATTAAAAAAAGTAAATTAAATTTATACATTTTTAGATTCCTTAGCAAGGAAGAATTTAAATGTGGTCTCATTATATCATTATTTGACAAAACAAGCCATTGATTGAAGTGAGACAATTTCCAATATTCACTGTAATTGGGAAGCTTCAACCACCATGGCCTTCTCACAGAGAGAGAGAGAGAGAGAGAGAGAGAGAGAGAGTGTAGCCACAGAGATCTCAACTATATTACATAAACAAGACTTCAGATGGTGTTTGGCTTTGATTAATTATATCAATGCGTGAATAAAAAGTTCAAAAACTGAACTCTAATCCACTCACTCTAGACAAACGCACGCACAAAGAGAGAGAGAGAGAGAGAGTTGTTTCGTACCATGAAGTTCATCGTTTCGTTTTGACTTTCTTCAGATCGATGATGCAGTGAGAGGGTTGGTGTTCAATCTGCAATTTCCCAGAGGTGAGTTTAATTTCTTCTTCAATCCATTCGATTATCCATGTTTGGCTTCTTCATTTACATTCTCCATTTCCTTATTAGAAATGTCCTTCCAAGTCATTTGGATCTAAATTTGACAATCATGATCTAACACATCAGCCACTTTTAATACGAGAATCATAATGAAATGTTCAAATCATATCACTCGATCTTTGGAGGGTCCATTATCAATAGGTAGCACCGTTCTTATAAGGCACGAAACATACCCAGACTCGTAAGTTATGGAAACACTAATCACATAGAAATTAGTTTGAACATTTTCTAGCTAACAACAATAAATCATTATATGGAGGTGATGTAATGAAACGAAGGGGTTTGGAATAAAAGAGGAGTAAAAATTGTCATAGGGTAATTAGTTAGATTATTTTATTTTATTTTATTTTTTAAATTAATTTAGATTTAAGTGGTTTTTTCGTAATTTTTTTTTCAATTCCTCTTATCAAATTGAAAAAATTAAAAATTTCTAAATAGTAAAATAAAATAATTTAAAGCAATGTAATCTATCTCAAACTCGACCTGAAAATTGTCATTTGTAGGGCCACATAACAAAAGTGAACAAAGACAACACATAGATAATAACAATTATCGAATCTCCAAAAGTGTTGATTGGGAGTTGTTAATCTACACTTGTTTGGGTTTGGATTAATAATTTAAAAAAATAAAAAATTAGACGATGAAATATTTCTGAACAACTTATATTTTTTTTTTCTCATCAAATATTTAATACAAACATAGCTTTATCCTGACCTAAGCCTTGAATAACCTTTTGATGGTTTTTTTAGTCTTAAGTTTTACTAGAACTTCCCCAAAAAAATATTCATATGTGAGTATTTTGTAATTTATTTAGTATAATATTGAGAATTTAAGTATTCACTTTGTTTGAGGCAATTTAAACAATTTATCTTTGATTATTAACCTTATAATTGCTCTGACAAGTTTTTAAAATATTTTTTGTCTCACCTTATTTTTTTCTTTCAGTTGAGCTTCAGCTGAATGAATTGAAACTTAATTACAAGTAGCTTGATGTCGTATTAATTACGACATATAGAATATGTTTATATTTGATTTATTTAGCTTGGTGAATTGATCTTGGCCAAACTTTTATTGGTTTATGCGAGAAAGGTGAAAATTTGAACCAATTTATGTAGAGCAAACTAAATCTCATATAAGGACAAAAATATATGGATCGAGATAACACCTGAGAGATTGGGACCATTTGATTTTAAGATCTACCTTTTCAAACTCAAAACTCTGATCGGTCTTCGGTCACGGTACTTGTAATAAATGATAGTGATTACTTCAGTTTGTCCTAGAATCATTAATTTTATTAGTGGATTTATTAAGAGAGAACAATAATTAAAAATGTGGGGATGTGAGGGTTGATAACAAATCGAATATAGACTCAGGCGATGTCTGCCTATCTGATTTTGGTGGCGGAGCAAAATGTTATTGGGCAGATTTGCGAGATAAAAAACAATAAGAATGACCGCTCAAAACTGTTCCAAGAATGATTTTCCGACGATCAAATTAGTAATCGAAAAGAAAGATAAAGAGAGCAAGAACAGGAGTCTTGGCTCTGATTTTAGAGAAAGAATGTCGGTAGAGAAAGAATTGCCTACTTGAGAGAAAGAGGGTTTATCTTTTTATAGTGCAGCTCGACGCCTGCGTGGATGCGTTGACTGTCATTTCAGCGCATAGGCGACTAACCCAATCACGCCTCCATAGCAAGGCTGGTGGCTAACTTATCGCATCATCGAAGTTTAAACTCAAGCGTGCAGGAGGTAAAGGAAACTCGCCGTGTATGTTCCTCTGACCTTGATTTGTCTTGGGAATCTCAGCTCGGTTAAGTTCATCGACCGAGTTCTGAAGCGAAGACGTCAAATGAACTTGCTATGAAGCGATAATTCAGCAGAGGCTTTTGCTCGGTCGAAAATAAAGCAAGATGTTTTATCCTCCCGAAAAAAATAAACAAAATTTAATATTCAACTTATTTATTCATATTTTTTCTGTATAAATTATGTTCTTTATAAATTAATGCAGAATAGGTAGTCTGTGCAAACGACAAGGTAGAAGTAGACCGAATTCCAAGAGCCAAGCAAAGGCTCAAAATGGGGAAATTATTTCATGCTAGTGGAGGAATAAACCAACATCTTCTAGTATCTTATCGCATTATTCTGGTATTAAAACTTCCAATTCCTCTCGAGACTTGATTATACGAGGGATTATTAGTTTTGATGGGACACCGAATCCTGATCACAAAAATAAAATTCAAACATGGTATTATTCTCCATTCAAAGTAAGTACAAGTCAAATTTTATTACGTAGTCCCATAAAACAAACGCTCTCGTAACTTGATGTTAATCTCATGTATAAGAACAATGATAGTTTGCTTTAGGCATAATGGCAAGAACATGTAGTGGGTATTTATTGCAGTTAAATTTATGTTAAAATATTATTATTATTTAACAAAATTAAGATATATCAAAATAAAGCTCCGTTTAACTTATATTTTTAGCTATATTTGGCAACAAAAAAACTCAATTATTTAGGGTATGTTTGTTAACTGTTTAATTTTTGTTTTTGTTTTGTTTTTTTAAGAAATGAAAACAGAAAACTTGTTTGTATTGCAAAAAATAAATAAAAACAACACAAAACAGTTTTCACTATTTTTGAAAATAATGAAAACAAAAAAAAGATGTTTTTGTTTTGTTTTCAAAAAATTTTCATCCAAAATTTTTTCATCCTCCTCCACTACCACCTCCTCCTCCTCCACCACCACCACCTCCTCCTCCACCGCCACCACCTCCTCCTTCTCCTCCACCACCACCACCACCTCCTCCTCCTCCTCCACCACCGCCGCCGCCGCCCACCACCACCACCACCACCACCACCACCTCCTCCTCCTCCACCACCCCCACCTCCACCTCCTCCACCACCGCCGCCACCCACCACCACCACCACCTCCTCCACCTCCACTTCCTCCTCCACCACCGCCGCCACCCATCACCGCCACCTCCTCCACCACCACCACCTCCACCTCCACCTCCACCTCCACCTCCACTTCCTCCTCCACCACCGCCGCCACCCACCACCTCCTCCTCCTCCTCCTCCTCCTCCTCCA
>BRYE01000005.1:7916036-7921036 GCA_030159115.1 Actinidia arguta var. hypoleuca | reverse complement strand
ATATGTATGTATATATATGTATGTATATAGTGTTGAGAGTAGAGGGAGAAAGAGAGAGTTTATTATATGAAGAGTAGTAGGAAAGTTACATATGGAGAGAGATATAAATAGGTAAACTATTAAAGACAAAAAGACTAATCTACCCCTAGAATATATACAATAGACATACATCAACACCTGGCCTGGGCTAATTGATCTATCGTAATTTGAGGAGGAAAATGAGCAGAATGATCAATTGGTTCGTGTTATAGTGTCCACGAAAGACTTATTTCCAAAATGAGAAGTTATTATGGGTGAAGGGCCTTGGATGTTATGTAGAAGACAATGTGGGTTGAGTTTTTTGTTTCCAAAAGCCACAATCACTCAGCTTCCGGGGCTATTCCTATTCCTGTCACAATCCTATTTTGGTTGATACTATGAGGGAGGAATCGTTGTGAGAGAAGGCATTTAAATTTGGGGAAATTTGATGAGAGTTTCTTCAAGTTTCACAAGGATTTGAGGGGATATCTATTGCTTCCTTTGTTTTTACTTTGTGCTTTTGTGTTCTCTGATAGTCTGACTGTATTTGGCTCGGCCAAAAAAAGAAAAGAAAAAAGAAAAAAAATGTTCTTTTAATGGGTTTTTCCATCACTTTTATGCCTACCTATGTTCTTTTCCTTGTAAGATGCCAATGGACGCAGTAATTTATTTTTTATTTTTTTCAAGTTTGGTAACATATTTAAGTTTGATTTGTTTAATAGTTAAGTCAATAATAAATGAATTTTTGTCGGACCAATCATGAGCCAAGCTTCTGTAGCTTGGTTAAAATTTTTTTAATCAAATAATTAATTAAATACAAAAAAAAATCAAAAATGGAGAAAAAAGAAAGGTGTGTTTTAATTTTTTTTTGTGCGTGTCCTACTAAAAAAATGATTCAATGGATAAAATATACGTCTAGCTTTAAAAAAATTTTGTCTATTGAATCAAAATCTATGTAAGTCCACACATTTGAAAAAAAAAGTGATATATTTAGGGGAAAAAAAAATAGTCTCAGATGAAATCTCAACCATAAGAAAAGTTGAAATCACAATCTCTTCTTGCGGGACCTCTTTCTATTAACATATCTCTTAAATTTTGGTCAATCTTATCCCAATTACTCGGATCATTGATATTTAAAGAATCACATTCCACATTCATCTCTTCATAGACCTCATCTTCATTTTCATTACTTATATTTTGGTCATTCTCATTTCGATTGCCTTCCTCAGTCCCCAAATCCTTGTTTCCTTCTTCTTGATTCACTTCATTTTCAATACTTTCAACTGTATCAATATGTCCAGACAATCCAGTTTAATTGTTGCTAGTAAAAAAACTATCCATAGCTCCTATTTGAGATTCAATTAATTGTTCGATTCTTCGCTTCTTTTTTTTTTTTTGACATCCAGAAGAGTAACTTCGGGGAGGCCTCATGATGATGATCAACTGAGGTTAAAAATAAGAGAGTTCACAGTTTACTACGTATACTGACTATTGTATAACATATAAATTTTGTATTACAAGAATATATATATATATATATATATATATATATATATATATATATATATATATAATATAATATAATAGATATAATAGATAACTACAATATAATTCCTAGATTCCTAGACTAAAGTATCAAAAAACTTTAAACTACAATATAATAGATAATTAAATAACTAATTGAAATCATTAACCTAATTGAAACAATAAACATGGGAATTAAAAAAAAGATAACCAAAGAACCTGAAAGATGCGAGAACGTGAGTCTCTTTTACTTAACCAAAATTTTGAAAAAAGTTAATTATTTTTTTAATTTTTTTAAATAGGTGGTGAATCTGGTGATCTCTTGTAGAGAGAGGGGAGAATTCGTAGTTAGCATAGAAGGGGCCTTAGAATCCTAATTCCCAATCTGTAAACTTTTGCTTGTTTCGTTTGAAATTTTAACCTTTAACAAGTGTAATGGGCATGGACCTCCCTTTTCTCCTAAATTTCAAAGTGGATTAGACTTCCAAAATCAAAATGGACATTTTTTTATCCAACATATCTATATTATAACATATTAGAACTGGGGGCTCCAAAATTGAGTTATTTTTTTGGAGGCCAGACACGGACCTATGGGGCATGTGCCAGCCGGCACTGATTGTAATTATATTTTTTGTTCACTTTAACACACTTTTAAGATCAAAAACACTTGTAGGGCATAAATGAGATCCAAAAGGAATGACGATTAAAATCAAAAGAATATTTTTTTTTAGGTTTCCATTTATTACTGTTCAACGCAGAGTGCAAAATTATAGGTGAGTAACAACATAGAATTCCTTCCCAAAAAAGTACAGAAGAATTCAGAAAAACTCACCACAATTCAATCAGAACTATACGTGAGCAACAATAGAGAATTCCTTCTCAAAAAAGTAGAGAAGAATTCAGAAAAACTCACCATGATTCAATCAATTTCAATGCGGCTTTGTTGAAAAAACCAAGTTTTGAACATGATTTTTCGGCAACTTTGAGCTGAAAAGAAGACTTGGATTCATCTTTTTTGATGAAACGAATAAGGAATGTCCTCTCTTCCGCAAGAGCTCTCCAACGATATAAAATATATTCAAAACGGATAAAGACTGAATGAGATATTATCTCTCAAAGTGAGCTAATTGAACTAGTTAAATGTAGTAAAAAAATGTTCAATCCCACATCAATTGTAAGAAAGTAGTGAGAGACCCATATAAAGTTTAGGAGTGCCTCCACGAGGCAACCCAAGGATATCCAAGTTTTTAGAGGGGGAGGACCTAGATGAGCTAAGTTTCTCTTTACAACTCACACGCGTTGTTTCTCTTTGGACCGAGAAGCTTCTAGAATTTGAAACTACTAAGCTGAAATTGGAGTCTCTTTGGACCCAGAAACTTTTAGAATTTGAAACAACTGGTCTACTCCAACAGCTAGGTCAGTCACTGCCTATAAATTGGAGTCTTTTTGAACCCAAAAGCTTTCAGAATTTGAAACTACTGGGCTGCTCTTACAACTAAGTCAGCCACTGCTTTTAAATTGGAGTCCATCATTTATTATTAATACATAGCAAAGAGAGAGCGCACACCCTCTTGTAAAAATGTTTCTCTTCTCGAGTTTTTCTGAGCCTTTTGGAGAGCTCTTGTAAGAAAGTTCTTCTTCTCGAGTTTCTGTGAGTCTTGTAAAGAGATCAAATACTGTTTTGTTCGTGAAAACGAATGAGACTTAAGTAAATTGTGTGACGTACGAAACTCAATTATTTCCTACATTTGGTTTGCATTTCATATTCTATTATTCTATTAATTTCTATAATTTTCTGTTTTTATATTGTTATCTATTCTATTCAGTTTTAACAAAACTTTTAGTTTCGATTCTATATTGCAATTGGGGTTAACATCTATAAGCAATGCTGATCTTCGACAACCCTCCTTGAACTTCTTCGGCAACCCTTCGATCAACTCCTCGACCTACTTCAATGCCACCGCCTTGATCGTCGCGATTCTCGCATTGCTCGGAACCGCTTCGATCACGACGTCGAATTCTGTCTTTAAGTCCACGGTCCCGCGGTGGCGACGGGGACGAGGGAGGTGGGGCCGAAGACGCCAGTGGAGACGCCGAGCTTGTCGGAGGGGTTTTTGTGCGTCTGAGAGGGTTAGGGCGATTTCATCGGCGAACTTTGCGATGTTGCCTGAATAATCGGCGGCAGCGGCAACAAAGTGGCAGGAGGATTTGGCGGTTCAATTACGGAATTTTAGGGTTTGTTGTGGGAAAGTGACGGAGGGGTGGAAGGAGTAGAGTGGGAGGGTAGTTGTTGAGAGAGTTGAAGCCATCTTCTTGCTCTGAGAGAGAGAGAGAGAGAGAGAGAGGGGAACAATGAACTAAGGAAAAAAAATTGTGGGGGCATTCCGAGAATCGAACTCGGGACCTCTCGCACCCAAAGCGAGAATCATACCACTAGACCAAATGCCCGTATGATTGTTGATGTAACTAAATAAATATTATATTCAATATTAATCTATATTATCTACACTTGTTGCAAATTGATGATACTATTATAAAATGTGTGTGTTTGTTTTTTTTACTAAATGAGGGTAGTAAGAAAAAAATTGTTAGCAATTTTGGAGACTGCAAGTGTGTTTGAATGTCCAAAAGGAAGTTCTTTCCTTTTTTTCTCATAAAAAAAGGAAGTGTTATTGTTCGAGTGATTCGAACTATTCTATTTATTTTTCTTAAAACAAAATTCAAAGAGTTAACGAAGCTTAATATATAAATCAATGTAAGATTGCATAACTTTTTCCTTTCTTTAAGCCCTATTATGCACTACCTTCAAAAATTATTAAGTTGCGTTTTTCACAGCATCTGATTTTTACTTATGAACAAAAAATATTTTTTTTAAAATATATATTTTTATTTTTTTTACAACAGAGAAAGAATCAAGCTTCCACAGCTTGAATTGAAATAATTACATAATATGTCGCGCCCTGAAAACCCAACCACGGGTGCGAGGTCAACGAGTCAAATAGTACGGACAAAGGTCCTACGTGGACCAATTAAAAGTGCGGCATATAAAGGGGATATCCTACATGAACACCCGTTGAAAAGTCAAAGTTTGACCCAAAATACTAATTTTAGAAGGGCTAAATCTTTGCCCAAATGAGATTAACATCAAAATAGTTTCTTTAACATATTTGAAATAAAAAGGGGTTAACCCGTGCCCAATAATGAATACATGTAACAAATGTAATTTAAACCTATTCTAAGGTTCTAAATTACCCAAAAAGAATTACATGCCTTCACTTTAAATACACAAAACATCCCATGAAGCTATGTCTTCGAGAAAGTCTTCAAAAGACCCGAATACGGTCAAATCAAGTCGGGCTCTTGCCCTTATCCTTTTCACCTGAAAGTGATTTTATTTTATTTGATTAAGCACGACGACTTAGTAGAAAAATATTGTGAAAATGTCATACTATCTCTAA
>BRYE01000005.1:7901036-7903536 GCA_030159115.1 Actinidia arguta var. hypoleuca | reverse complement strand
ACGAAAGACTCGAAGACGTCGAGACAAAGGATCCCAACAACGATAGCCTTTATGTTCAATCCCATACCCCAAGAAGCAACACAAACGAGATCTAGGTTCTAGTTTGGTTTGCTCGTGTGGTTGTAATAAGACAAAGCAGGCACATCCAAATACATGAAAGGAATGATAATTGGGAGGGGTATCATATAGACGCTTGTATGGAGTAAGGTTACCAAGAAGGGGTGATGGAATCCGATTAATTGTGTAAGTAGCAGTGAGAGCAGCTTTCCCCTAAAACTTCTCGGGACAACCAGAAGAAATTAGGAGAGCACGAGTAGTATCAAACAAATGAGGGTGTTTACGTTCTGCTCACACATTCTGTTGAGAGATACCAGGGCAAGATCGGTAGGGAAGAGTGTCATGTGCTCGTAAAAAGGCAAAGAATGAGATATCATAGTATTCTTGAGCATTGTCTGAGCGAAAGACCTTGATATCACGGGAAAAATTGAATTTTGACCATACGAGAAAAATCATAGTAGGTTTGTTGTAATTGTGATCGATTCTTTAAAAGATAAAGTCAAGTATATCAAGAGAAATCATCTACAAATATAACAAAATATTGGGAACCACTCATAATAAAAGTAGAGGAAAGACCCCCAAATATCAGAACAGACTAATTCAAAAGGCGTAGAACAGACAGAAGTACTTTTATTAAAAAATAAAACAGGTTGTTTGGCAAGTTGTCAAAATTGACAATCAAGGTGTTCATTAATAGTAAGACATAAGACACCTTTAAATACAAGAAAACGTAACCGACCTAATGACACATAACCTAAACGGGAGTGCCAAATCCTGAAAGATGGCGAAGAAGATGCAAAGGTGGTGGCAGCAGTAGAAATAGGAAGGTAAAGATGGATGAGCTGGAATAGTCGACCATGTCTACGGCCTATCCCAAGAGTCTAATCTATTCGCAAATCCTGCACAACACAACCAGTAGAGGAGAAAAGAACAGTAAGACCAATGTCACATAGTTGACCAATAGAAACAAGATTAAGAGTAAGTTTACGGACATAGTAAGTATGGGAAAGGGATAGAGTAGAGGTGGAGACATGCCCAACATGATCAATGGTCATAGAGGATCCATTAGCAGTATAGATAACAGGAAATGAAGACTCAGAGGATTTAGAGGAGAAAATAGATAAGTCAGATGTCATATGATTACTACACCCATAGTCAAAGTACCATGGAGATATACCTGAAGAGACAGACAAGGAAGTAGAGGGATTACCGGAAGCTGACATCATCTACTGAACAAGAGAGGGAAGATCACTGACATCAATCAGTGTAGGAAAGGTAGAAGTATTATAGGAAAATCTAGCAATAGCAGTAGTAGACTAAGGACGAGTATCTCAGTGAATAGAGTTCTTAGGACAGTCAGACTGATAATGGCCAGGACCTCGCTGGCAATAATACTTGCAAACCCGAGCAGGACAAGTAAGTAGGCGATGATCAGCGGCATGACAGAAGGTGCACTCATTATGTCGAGAGGTCGAACTAGAGGACTGAGCACTAGAGGTTGAAAAACCTCAAGAACCACCAGAAAGGCCACGACCTCTAGAACCAAAAACAGCAAGAGTGATGTCCACATGAGAAGTCGAAATCAGGCCAAGGCGAGTCTCATTAGATAAGAGCTCAGAGATAGCCTGATCTAATGTAAGAAGAGGACTGCGATGAAGGAGAAAGGCCCGAACCGGCTCGTATACATCAGAAAGCCCCATGAGAAATAGAATAAGACTCTACTGATCTCGATAAGTGGCAGCAAACAAAGTAGCATCAACATCACTGACCCACTTAGGCTCTGACGGAGTCAACTGGTCCCATATAGAATATATCTGAGGCAAGTAGGCATTGATAGACTGTCCAGTCTATTGTCTCTATTGGCATAGGAAAGTCAAAAGCTGATACTAACATGCCATATCAGCAGTAGTATATCTGGTGGCCAGAAAATCCCAGAAAGCATAAGCAGTATCAAATCTCCCAAACTGTAGACTAATAGAGGGAATAGAAGTATTACGTATCCATGTGGTAATCTGATGATTCTTACTATCCCATTATTCAAGCTGTACAATGTACTTAGTAGGTGTCTCATACCCTGAATCGGTGCCTTAATATCTCCAGTAACATAACGCCAAAGTTTTCGTCCTTGGAGAAAACTGGACATCGCTTGAGACGATGGTATATAATTGGGACCTTCCAGAGTGATAACAATAGGTATAGAGGCCTCAGATCAATCCATAGTGAACAACTAAGAGCAAAAACAATCCAAATTATAGGAAAATAGTAAAAAATAATGCAAAAAAATTGACAACTACAGTAGTAACGAGGCAGAAATAAAAAAAATCGAGTGCAAAAACGAAAACAGAAACGGAATCAAAAGGCCGAAAATACTCAAAAACATGAACCTGAACGATTGACACGAGCTAACGCGTATTAACGGCTGACGCGCTGATGAGGTGAGGTA
>BRYE01000005.1:7826036-7831036 GCA_030159115.1 Actinidia arguta var. hypoleuca | reverse complement strand
AAGTACTTTTGTTAGACACTCCAGTTGGAGGTAGGAAAACCTTAAGACGAGTCTATAGGTCTTGCGAGATTGAGATTTTCGATCTACGTTTCGTGTTCGACTTCATTGTGTTAGACATGACGAGCTTCGACGTAATCCTTGGTGGTATTGATTGATTGACGAGTTATCGTGCTACGATAGATTGTGTTTGGCATCAGGTTACTTTCTGTACACCCAAGGGCGATAGTTTTCATTTTGTGGGAGATCAGGGTGGTAGTTTTGTCCCATCGTCTACTGATGTGCGTAGACAAGGGGAATTAAAATTTTTTTTCTCAGCTTGCTTGGTCGACAAGGGTAGCGTGGTTAGCGTGGCTTTGTCACTGGTTGTTTGCGACTTTTCAGATGTCTTTCTAGAAGATTTGACGGAGTTACCACCGCACTGGGATATCGAATTCTCTATTGATCTTATACTAGGCACTGCGCTCATCTCGTTACCACCGTATTATTTTGCACCAGCAGAATTGCCAGAGTTAAAGGTTTAAATTCAAGACTTGTTAGATAAGTTTTTTATCCAACCTAGTGCATCACCATGGGGAGCTTCATCTTTGTTTGCTAAAAAGAAGGATGGGTCATTTTGAATGTGTGTAGATTACCGACAACTGAATCTTATAACGATAAAGAACAAGAATTCACTTCCAAGAATCGACGACTTGTTCGACCAATTGAACGGTTCAAGCTATTTCTCAAAGATTGGTTTGAGATCATGTTATCACCAATTGCAAATCAAAGAAGAGTACATAGCGAAGACGGCTTTTCGCTCACGCTACAAACATTTTGAATTTCTTATAATGCTATTTGGTCTTACAAACGCACCAGTAGCTTTCATGGACTTAATGAATCATATCTTTCATCCATTTTTGGATTGTTTCGTAATCGTGTTTGTGGACGACATCTTAATCTATTCACCATCGATTGAGTCGCATGAGGAGCATTTGGGGACTGTGTTGCAACTCTTGCGAGAGCATCATTTGTATGCTAAGTTTAGAAAATGCGAGTTCTGGTTACCTGAGGTGAAATTCTTAGGTCACGTTATTTTTGGAAGCGGAGTAGCAGTTGATTCTTCGAAAATTGAGGCAATGATGAATTGGAAAAGATCGAAGACCGTGTTTGAGATTCGTAATTTTTTGGGTTTAACCGGTTACTACCTACGATTAATAGGGGACTTTTCACGTTTAGAAGCATCGATGGCTCGAATTACGAGGAAAGGAATTCATATTGCTTGGAATGATGCTTGCGAGCATTCATTTTAGGAGCTTAAGAAGAGATTAACTTCAGCACCGATTCTTGTTATACTGGAGCAAGGGTTGGGTTATACCATGAACTGCAATGCTTCACGTGATGGCTTAGGTTGCGTGTTGATGCAATTGGGTAAGGTGATTGCATATGATTCACGTTAATTGAAGATGCATGACCAAAATTATCCTACTCACGACTTAGATCTTGCGGTCGTCATATTTGCTTTGAAAAGTTGGAGGCACTACTTGTACAAAGAGCGTTTTGAAGTATTTTCAGATCATAAGAGTTTGAAGTACCTATTTACGTAGAAGAATTTGAACTTGAGGTAGCGACATTGGATGGAATACATGGAGGACTACGACTTTGAATTGTACTATCATCCCGGGAAGGCCAATGTTGTGGCCGATGCACTTAGTAGGAAACCTTTTAGTACATTGGCGAGCATTTTCATTCAGGAATTAAAAGTACCTCAAGATCTCGGTGAGTAAGATTTGTGTAACACTCCGAATCCATTAAATTCGTTAAATACATAAACCATGATCCGTACGTCGATTAACTGCCCAGTTTTGTTCTTAGAGAGCGTTCGAACGCTAGGAGAGACGTTCGAACGCTAAATCTAGAATCCTTCTTACAGTTCGAACATTAAAGAGAGCGTTCAAACTCTACCACCTGTGGTAGATTTTATACTCTCAATATCTCTAACTCACGCTTTCTTTTTAGAGTTCAAACGCTAAGGAGGGCGTTCGAGCGCCAACAGTATGAAATGAAAAATAAAAAGGAAACACCAGATTAAAAATAGGCGAGCCACATGGGATTATTTCCCATTTGTCTCAGCAAATACACACACACACATTCGGAGAAGGAGAAAGAGAGAAAAGAGAAAGAAAAGAAAAGAAGACAAAAGAAGAAAGAGAAGGAAAGAAGGAGAAAGAGAGAAAGAGAGAGTGAGAGCTTGGAGCTCAACCAAGGAAGCCATCGGAAACTTAAGCTCGAGATTGAAGAAAGCTAATCACTCTAAATGGTATAAGTATATGTATATGTATATGTATGTTAGGGTTTTGGTTTTGGTTTAAAACTAGATCTACCTTGTTAGGGTTTAAATGAAGGCTTAATTTTGAGATATTGTAGTACTAGTAGGTCACTCATAGTATTCCCTAAGTATTGAAAAGATTGGATTAGATTTGAATTAAGTTTTGACAAAATTTTCAAAATCAGTTACTGTTCCTGCTGCCATACGCAGCCAGAGTTCAAACGCCCATGAACAGAGTTTGAAAGGTCTAGACTTTTAACCTTAACGTTCGAACACCACTTTTAGAACACTTTATAGCATTCGTACGGTAGTTACTTTTAGCCTTAGAGTTCGAACGCCAAACCCAGCGTTAGAACGCACAGAGAACGAAAGCTTAATCATTTAGTCATAGCGTTCGAACGTCTCTGTGCATCGTTCGAACGGACAGAAAGTCAAAATCAGACAATTAGTCTTAGAGTTCGAACGCCTCTGTGCAGCGTTCGAACGAACAGAGAGTGAGAACCCAACATTTAGCCTGAGCATTCGAACGCCAAAACCTGAGTTCGAACGCCAAGACCAATTTCAGATAGCTATGGACTCTTTTCTTTTAAAACACTATAATCATAGCCATAGTATGTTAAGCCTTTCAACTACCTAATAGAAGACTTAAGTCTGCTTTTAAGGGTTTTTGACTTAGAACAAAAGTGTCTAAGGTAAACGGAGAGTAGTAATACTTTAAGTTAATTAATGCCGTATTACTATACCTAACCATTGATATTTCTATCCCTTACATGTAGGGACACACGACGTAGCACCTAGCCAAGAAAACCCAGGTGAGTAACATGATGCCATGAACAAAATTATATATTTTCGAAATATTTTCAATATGTACTATGAATATTCAAATGTTTTCCATGTTTTAATGCATTAAATGAATATGTTATGATATGAACAATTTTTTTTTTAAATAAATGCAAATGTTGTTATGCTATGTATTGCAAACCCATGGATGAATGATTTGAAATGACTTAGCATGAATTTATGTGAAAAGCAAAGTATGTATGCATGGTGACACTCGGGGTCCTCTCGTGGTGGGACCTTAACCAAGCCCGATAGTCCTAATGGTAGAGTGGGGGACGTGAAATAAGTCCACTCTATAATCGAGTTATCTCAGGCCTAAAGAGCCACCCATAACCTATATGGTTAGTACGCATGACCCAAGAGTCATTACACCCTATGATATGTTCATGATTTCAAGAAGCCATGATATGTTGAATGCTCATAGTATGTTTTTCAAATATGTTATGCCATGTTTACGTGAGCTTCAATTTTATGAAGTTTTAATCATATGCTTTACCCTTATTATGCTATGTACGCTAAGAAATGATCCATGGTATTTTATGTTCATGCATTATTGTTATTCACAAAGTTTTTAGCTTACGTTTTTGAAAACCTTTTCAGGAAGTCAGTCCGAAGAGCCTTAAGACGAAGTTAGCAAGTAGAATATAGTTTTGTGGCCTGCGAGCCTTATTATGTAGCTTTGATTATGGGCTAGGGCCTAGACAATGTAATTAAAATTGGCCTCAACATGTAAGTAAATAGTTTAAAAACTTAGGCATAGCTCTGTGTATTTGTGTGCACGTCACACCTTTATATTTTTATATAGTATGACGTTTCCGCACAAGAGAAAATTGTATCATTTTAAATGAGTATACACATGTGATTAACCGTATGAAGGTAAGTAGGCCTTGGTTGGCCAGCCACC
Source organism: Actinidia arguta var. hypoleuca (assembly GCA_030159115.1). Taxonomy (NCBI): domain Eukaryota; kingdom Viridiplantae; phylum Streptophyta; class Magnoliopsida; order Ericales; family Actinidiaceae; genus Actinidia; species Actinidia arguta. The sequence continues at coordinate 7,826,987 of BRYE01000005.1, read as the reverse complement.
GGCCATCACGTGCCCACGATCCGCATAGGCCGGGTTGCGGGGCGTGACAATTTGCTTCTTAGCGATATGGACGAGTTTGCTACATTGCTTATATTGTTTGCATAACCATCCATCATCAGTCGGGTTATTGAGGCATAATAACAAGACGCGGAGGCCAAGACTATTTACGACCGCATCGCTAGAGATGTAGGGCCGACCAATTAGGTTTTGCACTCAAATCAGGATTTGAGATATAAGTCTAGATTGTTTGTATCTTTGTCTAGTAGAGATGACGTTCTTTATGAGTTTCATCACTCACGACTTACAGTTCATCCTAGAGGAATGCAAATGTATCATGATTTGTATCGCCAGTTTTGGTAGAGGCGAATAAACAAGGATGCTGCCTTGTTCGTTTTGAAGTGTTTGACTTGTCAACAAGTGAAAGCCGAACACCAGAAACTAGTAGGTTTGCTACAACCATTACCGGTTGCTGAGTGAATATAGGAACATATCACGATGGACTTGGTGTCTGTTTTGTCTAGGTCACTAAGAAGGCATGACATTGTTTGGCTTGTGGTCGATCGTTTGACTAAATTTGCACATTTTTTTTCTATCTGTCTGCCAAATTCGGTAGAGAATCTTGGCATTATTTATGTTTGTGAAATCCCGACTTCACTAGGTTTCGGTATCTATCGTTTTCGATAGGGATCCGCGTTTTACATCTCTTTTTTGGAAGGGGATGCAGTCAGCTTTTGGCTCGAATTTGAGACTAAGCACGTCATTTCATCCTCAGACCGACGGGTCGTATGAGCGTACTATTCAGATTCTGGAGGACATGCTTCGAGCATGTGTGCTTGACTTTAGGGGATCGTGGAATGATCATCTACACTTAGTAAAATTCACGAACAACAATAGTTATCAAGCGAGCATTGGAATGACACATTTTGAAGTTTTGTATGGTAGACCGTGTAG
>BRYE01000005.1:7781036-7801036 GCA_030159115.1 Actinidia arguta var. hypoleuca | reverse complement strand
TCTGTGGGAACGATAGTTCTCTAATTCCTATGCACCTGCGCAGCCGATTATTATCCAAACCAAGCACTAGCAGCCCTTTGGATAACAGAGCACGTCCAATGGCCAATACTAGCCAAGCTCCAGATCTAGAGGGCCTTCATCATGAGATACGTGGGATGGCCGAACAGATGAGAATCATGAATGAAAATAATGCCCTCCTTATACAGCATCTCACCACAAATAATCAACCACCACCTCCTCCGGCTCCTCGTCGCTCTCACCTATCAGGGAATGTATCCCAAAGTCACCATAGCACCGGAAGAGACAGACGCCATCTCTCTCCTAGCCCTCGCCCTCGACAAGAGAGAAGCCCAAGAAGCCCATCATCAGGGTCATCATCCAGCAAAACGCCAGGGCAGGAAAATGGAGTAAGGCAGGACAGATCCCCTTGTCGGGTCCATCAGGAACAAGACATGTCCACTTCCCGAAAAATTAGGGACTTGAACGCTTGCCTGGACGCCATCAACACGGGGACCAGTGCCCCAATAACTGTAGACGCTTTGATCAGGCAAACTGAATTACCTTTTACCCAAAGGATAATGAGAGTCAAGGTGTCATCCAGGTTCAAACTACCTGCTCAGCTCGGGATCTATGAAGGCAAAACGGATCCTATGGATCACCTGGATTCTTACAAAAATCTGATGCATCTCCAGGGTTACTCTGACGATGTCATGTGTAAAGCTTTTTCTGCTACATTGAAGGGGACGGCGAGATCGTGGTTTCGAAAGTTGACTCCCGGAACCATAGATTCATTTGGTGAACTGAGCAGACTTTTCGTCGCTAATTTCATAAGTTGCAAGGTCAGGCAGAAGAACGCGTTCCATCTTTTCACCATCCACCAGAAGGAAACGGAGAACTTGAAAGATTATGTGAAGCGATTTAACCAGGCCATATTAGAAGTTGAAGACCCCAGTGACAAGGTGGTCGTCATGGCGATGATGGAGGGACTTCGCCCAGGTCCCTTGTTCGATTCTCTATCCAAGAACGTTCCGGAGACTTTGTCCGTCCTTCAAAGTAAAGCCGATAAGTACATCGCCGCGGAGGAATTGACCGAAGCCAAATGAAGGCGAAGAGGAAAGGAGGACCACAAGAGGAAAGAGCCTGATACAAGGCGATCTGATTATAGAGACGATGAACGAAGGAGTAAAAAGCCTAATCGGGAGTCGAGGCGGACCAATGACAAGCGACCTCGTACTCCACCTCGCCGCACGGAGCTGGTATTACCTCCGCTTAATGCTCCCATTGCCCAAGTCCTCACAGAAATCAAGCATGAAGAGTTCGTCAAGTGGCCCTCAAAAATCAAGACTGATCCCCGAAAGAGAAACAAAAACAAATATTACGAGTTTCACCGAGACCATGGCCATAATACCGAAGACTGTTTTCATCTAAAGGAGCAAATAGCCGACCTCATCAAAAGAGGGTATCTGAGAAAATACGTCGGAGATCGCCCTTCCCTCAATTCACCGGAAAGAAGGTACGGCAACAACCGACCTACTGCTGGAGACATTCAGGTGATACACGGTGGGTTTGGATCCGGAGGAAGCTCGAATTCATCCAGAAAGAGGCACGCCAGAAGTGCAGACATGCTGTCCGCAGAAGTTTACAACCTCTCCTCGCCAATGGCCGATGTCCACCCACCAATTACCTTCAACAATGATGACCTGAAAGGCCTGCACCTGCCTCATGACGACGCCCTGGTCGTATCAGGCATCATCGCCAATTTTACTGTTCAAAGAATCTTGGTCGATAATGGGAGCTCGGCTGACATTCTGTTCATCTCTGCGTTCGAAAAAATGAAGATAGGGTTCGACAAATTGCAGCCCTTTATGACCCCTTTGGTGGGATTTGGAGGAAATCTGACTCATCCACTGGGATGGGTTAAGTTGCCGGTTACTTTGGGGACAGAACCTCGCCAAACTACCATTTGGCAGGACTTCATCGTAGTTGATTGCCCTTCACCCTACAATGCTATTTTAGGCCGCCCAACTCTAGGTGGAATTAAAGCGATCACCTCAACCTACCACCTGAAAATGAAGTTCCCCACTTCGGCAGGAGTTGCTGAAGTATAGAGCGACCAGAAACTGGCCAGACAGTGTTTCATTTCGGCTATGAAGATCGAGACCCCCCCAGTACGGAATACCCAATAGCAATTACCGATCAACGATGGCGAGATGGAATCTATGAGAGACGAGGTGGAACAGGTGGTCTTGATGGATCCCCGGGAAACTGAAAACACTAAGCCCCTTGAAAAAACTACCACAATTTCCATTCATCCGGAATATCCTGATCGCCACGTTATGATCGGAACAGAACTTGCCGAAGAACAGCGCAGTGCTTTGGTGGAATTTTTAAGAAGAAATTTTGATGTTTTTGCCTGGTCCCAAGGCGACGTCCCGGGGATAGATCCCCAAGTCGCCATGCATAAATTACAGATCAATCCAGCAAGTCCTCCAGTTCGCCAGAAGAGAAGAAAATTTGCCCCCGAGCGGCTTCGGGTTATCGAAGAGGAGGTCGCCAAACTCATCAGAGCCAAAGTGATCAAGGAAGCCCACTACCCAGAATGGCTAGCTAATGTCGTTGTCGCCCCAAAAAAGGGAGGGAAGTAGAGAGTATGCGTGGACTATACTGATCTCAACAAAGCATGTCCAAAAGACAGTTTCCCATTGCCAAAAATTAATTTAATAGTCGACGCCACATCTAAACACGAGCTTCTTAGCTTCATGGATGCCTTCTCCGAATATCACCAGATCAAGATGTTTCCCCCCGACGTAGAAAAAACTTCATTTATCACTGAACGAGGATTGTATTGCTACGAGGTCATGCTATTTGGTCTTAAAAATGCTGGGGCTACTTATCAAAGATTGGTGAACAAGATGTTCAAAGAGCTGATTGGAAAGACCATGGAAGTATATATAGACGACATGCTCGTAAAAAGCCTCGAAGCAGCAAAGCACGTCGCCCATCTTGAAGAAGCTTTCAACATTCTGAGGAAACACAGGATGATGTTAAATCCTTCCAAATGCATCTTTGGCGTATCCTCCGGAAAGTTCTTAGGGTACTTGGTAACCAAACGTGGAATTGAAGCTAATCCGGACCAAATTCAAGCTTTGCTCGGGATGAGCTCGCCCAGAAATATCTATTAAGTCCAGTAGTTAACAGGGCGGGTTGCCGCCCTCAACCGATTTGTTTCCAAATCAGCAGACAGATGTTTACCGTTCTTCAAAATCCTAAGGGAAAATCAAAATTTCCAGTGGACAGGAGAATCGGAGGAAGCTTTTCAATAACTCAAAAAGTATTTAGGGTCGCCTCCTCTGCTTGTGGTTCCGACCACGGGGGAAGAATTGTTCATATACCTCGTCGTTTCATCCACAGCAGTAAGCGCCGTGCTCATGAGAGAGGAGGATCATATCCAAAAGCCGGTATACTATGTTAGTAAGGTCCTGATGGGTGCTGAGAACAGATACGTAATGATTGAAAAGCTCGCCTACGTCCTCCTGATCGCCGCCAGAAAACTTCGCCATTATTTTCAAGCCCATCCTATTGCCGTACTAACTGATCAGCCGTTGAAACAAGTTCTTCAACGACCAGATACCTCGGGGAGACTCCTGAAATGGTCCATTGAGTTGAGCGAATTCCATATTAACTACAAACCGAGGACGGCAATAAAAGCCCAGGCTTTAGCTGACTTCGTGGCTGAATCTACACATGAGCCCAATCCAGAATTCTCGGAGTCAAAGATTCGTAACTTAGAAAAGAATCTCGGAAGCTCGAAGAACAGCCTCGACAGCTTGGGGGAAACGCTTGACAAATGGAAATTGTTCGTAGATGGGTCTTCCAATAAACACGGATGCGGTGCAGGGCTTGTTCTCCAAACTCTGGCAGGTGAACAGATGGAATACGCTATACGGATTGGGTTTAAAGTCACCAACAATGAAGCTGAGTACGAAGCACTCCTCGCTGGATTACGGGTCGCTACAAGATTGGGAGTCCAGTCAATTGAAGCCTACAGTGATTCTCAATTAGTGGCCAACTAAGTTCAGGGAGATTACCTCGCCAGGGTCATACGGATGGCAACTTATTTGGATGAAGTCAAATGCTTAACTCAGAAGATCAAAAAGTTCACCATTCAACAGATCCCCCGAGAAGAAAACAGAAAAGCAGATGCCCTAGCAAATCTCGCTTCAACTTTTGATTTTATATCAGACAAAACTATACCCTTGAAATTCTTGTCCAAACTAAGCATTGAAGTCGCCAAACCCATCTGTACGACAGAAATGAACCCGACCTGGATGGATGAGATCGCCACCTATCTTCGGAACGGCACACTACCAGCAGATAAGCTCCAAGCTCCCCGAATTTGCCATAGATCTGCAAGGATAGCAATGAAGGTGAGCTGAGACTCAACCTCGACCTCCTTGAGGAAAAGCGGGAACAAGCGAGCATACGCCAAGCAGCTTATAAGCATCAGGTCATCAAATATTTCAACCAGAGAGTCAAACACAGATCGTTCTTACTTGGCGACCTAGTTCTGCGGAAAGTTATCCTATCAACCAAAGAGCCAAATGCTGAGAAATTAGGACCAAAATGGGAAGGCCCTTACAAGGTCGTCAAGGTAACTAGACCAGGAACTTATTGGCTGAAAGACATGAATGGAAAAGCACTTCCCCATCCGTGGAACGCTGAGCATTTGAAGAAATATTTCCAGTAACTCCCCTGGGCGAAATACTTTTGTAACTCCTAGATTTTATTCCCGAGTAATAAAACTTCTCCAGTTTATTTCAATTAACAAAGTGCAGGATGGAGATCGCCTATTCAGGATCGCCAGTTCATTGAAAAATGACGGAGGCATCTTGGTCGCCTATGCAAGATCGCCAGTTCATCAAAAGATGACGGAGGCATCCTGATCGCCTATTCAAGATCGCCAGCTCATCAAAAGATGACGGACACATCTTGATCACCTATTCAAGATCGCCAGTTCATCGAAAGATGACGAAGGCATCTTGGACGCCTATTCAAGATCGCCAGCTCATCGAAAGATGACAGAGGCATCTTGGACGCCTATTCAAGATCGCCAGTTCATCGAAAGATGACGGAGGCATCTTGTTCGCCTATGCGAGATCGCCAGCTCATCGAAAGATGACGGAGGCATCTTGGTTGCCTATGCGAAATCGCCAGCTCATCGAAAGATGACGGAGGTATCTTGGACGCCTATTCAAGATCGCCAGCTCATCATAAGATGACGGAGGCATCTTGGTCGCCTATTCAAGAAGGCCATTCATCATTGAATGAAGGCATCAGATCGTCAGTTCATCATAAAATGACGGAGGCATCTTGATCACCTATTCAAGAATGCCATTCATCATTGAATGAAGGCATCTTGCTCGCCAATTTAAAGTCGTCATATCAATGGAAAATGACCTCTCCTATCCTAGTTCGCCACTAGCCAAGAATTATGTAAGAGTAACTAAAGTGTTGAACATCGCCAAACTTGCAAAATAAATAAATAAATAAATAAAAAATATATATATATATACATTCAAAACTGCCGAGGAAATCAACATTTATATTCAAAAATGAGTTCAAATTACATTTTACATTTTATGATAGAAGGGGAGGTGTATCGCCTTGAGGATCGGCGTCGCCCGGAGGATTTGCATCTCTTTTTTCTACCGTTTCCTCCTCGCCCCCTTCCCCTTCTCCTTCATCCTCTAGGGCAAGCACGTCCAGATCGAGATGCATCTCCTCTAAGTCTATGGTCAGGTCGGGATGGTGGTGGCGAATCTGACGTTTGCAGAAGTCAAATCCTTCGCCAAAATACTTCGAGGATGAACTTTTGATAGCCTCGGAGAAATCCGACGAGGATTTAAATTCCTCAACAGCCAGCTTCCCAGCACGTTCCACCCTTCCTCTCAAATCCTCGACTAGGAGTCCTGCCTTCGCCAGACTATCAGAGAAGGTGTCCCTTTCAGCCTTGATTTTTGTGACCTCATCGCCAACCTGCTGCTCCCGAGCTCGCGCCTCGGCCAGTTGTTGTTCCAACTCAGCAGAGAACTTTTGAAGGCGAGAAACTTCAGTTTTCAAAAAGGCAGCTCGCCCCTGTTGAAGGCTTGCTTCCTCAATGGTCTCCCTGCTCTTCACCGCCAGAGAAGATCCGAACACAAGCGCCTGCTACAAGCAAATCTAATCAGATCAAAATGATCAAATTTAACAAGGATAAAACAAACAGAAGTTAGTATCAAAATGATACCTGGCCGAGAGTTTGAAAAAATTTTGAGGCAGTCTGGTCTAGAGAGAGCTTCCCCACCTTCTCTTGATCCGTAGGAGGGATTACCCCTCGAAGGATCTTCTCCGCCACTGAAGGGCTCCCCTTGCCTTTGGAATCATCCCCGGACTTTGCCTTCTTGCTCGGCGAGGAGGGAGGTTTATTCTCCGGACGCTTCTTGTCAATAACTACCCCCTTTGCAAGAGGAGGACCGGATTTTTTGGATGAACTCTCGCCTCGGGATCTCTCCACCCGCTTGCCGAGCTTCTTGAGACTGATTCTCCTCGACATTGCTGCAAAAAAGAAAAAAGAAGATATATATCAGACATAAAAAAATAATAAAAAAAGGTAGTAAGGGTTTATACCATCGAATCTAAGCTCTGGGGATAGCTCGGAATCCGACCAGGATTCTGATGTCGAGACCGAGCTCGATCCCAACGCTGAGTAAAATTCTAAGATAGGGTCTCGGATTTTCCCCCCCGACCATCTTAATAACGTCAGGTCGGGAATATGAGGAGCAACCTCCTCAGTTCCTTCCTAACAATCCCTATGTACTCTATTGAATCATCTTGGGGCTGGCCATCTTGAGGGAGTTCACCACGGGAAGAGCGGGACTCACCCGCTTTACCCGACGTCGATGATGGTAGCGGATGATCGCCCTCCGATCCTGATTCATAGGACCAGGCGAGCTAAAAACCCGACGAAAGGCCTTGGTTTTGAAAATCATGGGGACCGCGTAGCGCCCACGTTCTGCCACCGACTTAGAAATTTGGTCATAGAATTTCTGCTCGAACGACAGCAACGTAGGCAGCTCGTTGCAGCGTTTATCTGAAAAGAAACCCATGTTAATACCGATCTAGTTAATCAATAAACTAACGTTGGCAAAATAAAAACCGACCTGGAATTCCCCATGACCTCGGAATCCGCGGTACTCCCTCCCGAGGTTCTTCATCGAAAAGCTCCCAATTGTCCCCGGAGGCAAAGAAGAACCTGCTTTTCCACCCCTTCACGTTGCTGGGGTACCCTTCGAGGATAGTTTTCTTGTACCTCGCCTTGAAGTACAGCCACCCTTGGTCCGGCTTAGGGTTATTAGTGAGGGAAAAAATGTTCCTAAACTCGGACAGGGTCATCACAAACTTGTGAACTCGCCACAACGACACGGCCCCGACGATACTGTGCCACGCGTTGGGGACGAGCTGAGCAGGACAAATTTTATAGAAAAGCAAAATTGACCTAATAATTAAAGGAATAGGAAAACAGAGGCCCGCGGGAAAGGCGGCCTCATAAAAAGCTACCTCTCCGGGGCGAGCAGAAAGAATGGTCTCGCCCTCCTCAAGAAGTCTGAGCTGTACACCTTGAGGGAATGAATAAGTCTCCCTTAGTAAGTCGAGCTCCTCAAGGGTCATAGTGTTATGTTCCTTAATTATAGAGGGATGGACGTCACCTAAAGGGGCGACCTCGGCAACGGATGGATCTTCCATTGGCAACCTAGGTGATTGCCTAACCTCGTCAGTAACGTACGACGAACCTTCTCCTAAATGGTCTGAGATCCACGAAGGCAAAGAATCCAAAGTTGGACTCACCGTAGACCTATGGGACATACAACTAAGTAAAGAGAACGAACGACGAACGATTACTTACTGTGCTAAGAAATAATAGACGACCACGGGCAGAGGCAAGGAAACTTAAGGCAGGAAGAACCACCGCAGGCAAGAACTAGGAGGGAGAGAGTGATGTTAGGCAGAAAAGGATAAAAGTGAATGGGTAGGGTCCCTTATATATAAGGAAGTGACGGATGAGATTCATCCGCTTCAATGGCCCAGATTACTCTACCTTTTGAAATTCTTTTTGAAACTTGAGCCAGAGCCATCAATCCCGCCAAAAGTAATCATGGCGCCGCCCCTTCTCTCCCAAAACTACTCTGTAGAATTTAATGCATCATCCACGTGTCAAACTGAGAGGAGGGGCGCATTTAATGCCCACCCACGCGGGCCAATGACTTTTTAATGATAATTACTCAAAGGTCCCGAATATCTCAGCACTTTTGAGTAGGGGCTACTGATGTGGAAATAATTCGAACAAGTCCTGAATCATAAGATGATCCGAGCAAGGTACATCGCCCAACGCGTCCAAACTTGCCTTCCAGGTCGCCTCATATTGTTAATGAATCGAGCTCCATTCCATTTACATATTCCCACCAGATCGCCATAAGGCGAGGAGATCTACCTCGCCCAAGGAGGAGGCGTCTCCTCAAAAACTTGGTTCTCCAAAAGAACTCCATCGCCATTAGAGGTCTGTTAGCACAAGACTCCTGTACCTGATTGGAGTCCTCCTCCATGAAGAGTTCTACTTCTACAAGAGAACTGTCTCCAATAGACTTCAACTTCACAACGACGCCTATAATTACGGATTGATCACCAGTTGGCAACCTCCTGATTAATCTCCAGATTTAATTGGGATATCCTCCCATGTTTATCCTTCCAAGGAACTCGCCATACTACACTGACACGGCTTAGTATTCCTGTCTATATAAAGGCCGCTCCCCCATAACCAAAAAGGTACGCTCAAGACAGGCACTACATACTTTCATTGTGCTCTCTATACTGCCTTATTTTCTGGTCGCCTTGGTCTGATTCTTACACCGGAGGGGTTTTGAGCGGCCTCACCCCGACCGATTATTTTTACACGTTGCTGTGCAGGTCGTCCCAGTGTAGCCGAGGTCCAGCGCCGAGGCCGAGGAGCAATTATGACTATTGGTTGCTCTCTCAGATTTTTACCACAACATCTGTCATGGGAAAATGCATTATCAGATTACAAGTCAAAGGTTCCACTTTCAAAATTCTTGGTGTTTTCTATGTTCCAGAATTAAAGAGCAATCTTATTAGCATGGGACAGCTACAAGAAAGAGATTATATGATCATTATTTGAAGGGGTTGTTGCTCAATTCAACATTCAGAGAAGGGCTTAATTGCCCAAGTTAATATGACATCCAATCGGTTGTTTCTCATTCAGAATAGTGATCAGGCCTGTTTGACTACTAAAGTGCAAGATTCCACTTGGTTATGGCATTTTCGCTATGGCCATCTCAATTTCATTGGCTTGAGGACCTTGTAGTAGAAGAACATGGTAACAGGTCTTCTTCAAATTAGTGGTTCATCAAAAGTTCGTGAAGACTGTGTTGTTGGTAAACAACATCGCGATTCCTTTCCAAAAGGGAAGGCATGGAGGGTTAAGCAACCACTACATCTGATTCATTCATACGTTTGTGGTCCAATCAATCTAGCCTCAAATAACAACAATAGGTATTTTATCTCTTTTACAAATGTCTGTAGCAGAAAGACATGTTTATTTCTTGTAGGAAAAGAATAAAGCTTTTGGTGTATTTAAAAGCTTTAAGACATTAGTTGAGAAGGAATATGTAATACCCCGACTTTACGTTTTTGGAATTTATATGAATTTTTGGAATTAAATTTAATCCAATTAATATGTTTTGAAGTTAAGTTGAAAGATTCATATTTTTTGGAATAAAATCAAAGAGGACATAAGTTGAAGGGGCTGAAGTGTAATTTTATACAACAAATTGGCTAGTCATGCCACACGTGGTCTTCTCATGTTGATTGTGAAATGTGGATTACATGGCCGCATGTGGTGTGGGATGGGCCACATGGAGCTTTACGTTTATATGTATATATATGTAAAGGGAAAGAGAGAGAGAGAGAGAGAGATGGAGAGAAGGAGAAAGAAAGAAAGATTGAGAAATAAAAGATTGGGAGACTAGAGAAATAATCTAGTGTGATTAAACTTTGATCATGAAAGACATGGCTGTAGATCAACGGTGAAATGATGTCGGATTGATGTGAAATTTTAGTATGATGATCATGAGAGCCAGATCTTCATATCTGAGAGTGTCGATTTCAATTTGAGGTAAGCAGGAGGTATACAATATACTTTCTAAAACTCTAGAGCTATTTCTTAAATTATCTAATTTTGTACACCATTGAGCAAGTGTGCTATCTGTTGAAATTCATGAGATTTATTGAAATCATGATGTGTATTGGCTAAAGTGACATGGTATTGAATGATATAGACTAAGTGAACCTACAAATAATCCTGACACCGAATAAAGCCAGAAAGGCTAGATGAGGTGGGCGAGATCGGCCACCAGTCGCATACCAGAAAAGACCGGTTATAAGGTCTTTGATGAATTATTGATTATTGAGCATATTCCAGTTGTATTGCATACTTTCTTATTTAAAATAATTTTTCAAGTGAACGAGGGAGCTTGAGTAGTGCGAGATGGATCAGGAGAAAGACTTGAAATTTAATGATTATTTGTATTAATCTTATTTGAAGAGATTGTAAATATAAACATTTAGAGACTCTGATTATATATAAAAAGAGACGATTACGGATATACGATTGCGATTAATTAACAACCCGAGTCTAGTCGTCATAAAATCTGAGAGATAGATTAAAATCCTTCTTACATATCGTGGTGGTGAATTCAATTCCCACGAATTTGCAAACTTCTATACAGTGCATGGAATCCGTAGACAATTGATTCCATCTTACACACCACAACAAAATGGTGTGTTAGAGAGAAAGAATCGAACAATTTTGAACATGGTGCAAAACATGTTGGCAAAGAGAAGGATTCCGAAGTGTTTTTGGCATCAAGCTATTAATTGGAGTGTTCATGTGCTGAATAGGTGTCCCACTCTTATTATAAAAAACATGACACTGGAAGAAGCTTGGGCTGTACACAAACTTGCTATTGATCATTTTAGAATCTTTGGGTATAGCATATACACACATCCCTGATGAGAAGAGGAAAAAGTTAGATGACAAAGGAGTGAAATGTGTTTTTCTTGGGGTTAGTGAATAATCCAAGGCATACATGTTGTATAATCCAGTCACCAAGAGGATAATCATAAGCTGTGATGTCATTTTTGATGAAGAACATGTATGGAATTGTAAAGACACAAGGAAGTAGCAAATTTTAGTGAATCTTGATGAAAAAGAAGCCGAAAAGGAAAGTGACCAAACTAGCCAACAGTTGCAATCATCCAATGAAGTGCTACTCACTCAATCCTTCTGCAAGTGCCTTAAATGAAGAACTGCCACCAAGTGCATCTAGTACACAAGATCAACGCCAAAGAAAAAGGCCTTCTTGGATGATTGACTATGTAAGTGGCGATGAGTTGTCTGATGATGATACTACTACTCATTTTTCTTTATTTGCAGACTGCAATCCTATGGCATTTGAAGACTCAAAGACATAAAATGGCAAAAAGCCATGGATGCAGAAATCAAAGCTATTGAGAAGAATGATACTTGGGAACTGTCTGATCTTCCACAAGGGCAAAAAACTATTGGTGTAAAGTGGGTTTATAAAACCAAGATAAATAATAAAGGAGAAGTTGACAAGTATAAAGCACGGCTAGTAGGAAAAGGTTACAAGTAGGAGTGTGACGTTGATTATAAGGAGGTTTTTGCTCCTGTTGCAAGGCATGATATAACTCGATTAGTAGTGTCCTTGGCAACACAAAATTTCTGGCCTATTTTCTAACTTGACGTGAAATCTGCCTTTCTTCATGGTGAGCTATATGAGCAAGTATATATTGATCAGCCTCTTGATTATGTGCAACAAGGTAATGAGAAGAAGGTATACAGATTTAAAAAGGCTCTATACGAACTGAAACAAGCACCCAGAGCTTGGTACAGTTGTATAGATGCCTATTTTTTCAAATGCAGGCTTACAAAAATGTCTATATGAGCATACATACTCTATTTATTAAATTTGGAGTCTTAGAAAAATTTCTGATTTTTGTTTATATGTTGATGATCTGATCTACACAAGGAATGATCAAACAATGTTTGATGACTTTAAACAATCCATGATGGCTGAATTTGAAATGACTGGTCTATGTATGATACACTATTTTCTGGATTAATTTCACAGACACCCTCTAAATTATCACATTTTATCGCTTTTACCCATTCATCTAAAAACTGAATCATATTGATCCCCTTAACTATTTAATTGTATGAGTTACACCCCTTCCATAACTAATCTGTTTAAAATAGTGATAAAAATCAATTGCGTGTTATCTTTGTGCTTAAATTAAATGCCCTTATGTCTAAATATTCTATTTTTTTAAAAAAAAAATTAAGTCAACGCTATATTTAAAGGCTTATTAATAAGGGTTAAGTTTGTTCTCATAATGAATGAATAAATTTGTATATGGAGTATTTATTTATTTTTTTTAAAAAAATAATAGTATTTTAGATATAAAGGCATTTAATTTAAGCATATGAACATGTGATTGATTTTTATCACTATTTCAAATAGATTAGTAATAAAAAGGTGTAAGTGATATAATTAAATAGTTAAGAGGGTCAATATGATTTATTTTTTAGATAAAAGGGTGAAAGTGATAAAAAAACGATAGTTTAAAGGGTGTTTGTGAAATTAAACCCTATTTTCTTGGCATTGAAGTAGTGCAATCATTAAAAGGGATTTTTATTACACAAAAGAAGTATACTTTGGAGATTTTGGACAAATTTCAAATGATAAGTTTCTACTTAGTTGGTGCCCCAACTGAACCAGGATTGAAGCTAGCAAAGGATCCTGAAGGAAAGAAGGTTGATAACACCTTATTCAAGCAAATTGTTGGAAGTTTAATGTACTTAACAATTACCAGGCTAGACATTGTATGGAGTTAGTCTCATTAGTATATATATGAAATGTCCAACAGAGGAATATATTCTTGTTGCAAAAAGGGTGTTGCGTTACTTAAAAGGAACAATCGATTTTGGTGTTTTTAATAAGACAAGAGAAGGAACAGATCTTTATATGACAGGAAGAGCAACAGATCTTATTGGTTTTAGTGATAGTGATTATGCGGGTGACTTAGATGACAAAAAAAATACTTTTGTCTATCACGCCCTGCAACCCGACCCATGCAGATTGAGGGCACGTGACCGGCCGATAGCCTAGCTACCAGAGGCCGACATGTATTAAAGCGGTTGAACACACCTGTGCATAATCATTTACAATGATACATAATTGCGAAAACGTCGTAATAACTAAAAATTATAAAATGTCGAGTACATTAAGAGTTGTGCCTAAATTTAACTTTTTACATACCTAACATAGTCAACTTCTTACATACATCACATGGCCAACCGTGTCATAACATTATTACAAAATATGGGTCTAGCCCATCAACAACTACATAAGGCCCTTGACCCACAATTCTGTCACTTCCTTCTAATGCTCCTCGGATTGGCTTCCTAAAAAATTATTTTTTTCAAAAACTTAAGCTATACACTTAGTGAATAAAAATAATGCATGAACGTAAAAATATCATGGACAATTTGCATAACATGTATATCTCGTTTGAAACCTTCACGTAAACATAGCATAGCTTTTTTGGAAACTTGAAGCTTTCATAAACTTGAAACTCATTTAAACATAGCATAACTTGAAACTTTCATAATCGTAAACATAACATAGCCTTTTTCTTAAACTAGAGCTTTCATAACTGTAAACATAACATAGTATTTTTTGAAACTTGAAATCTTTCATAACAGTAAATCTATAGGTGTAAAAGGTGCAATCACTCGGCATAATTATAGTAATCTGTAGGTGCAAAAGGTGTCAATACTATGATCGATTAACACCAAAATAGAATATCGAAACTAATACGGAACTCTCGACTCAACCTAGGGTACACTCGCCTAAGTCAAAACCTCATGAAAATGGACTTAAATCTCTAAATAGTTATGTTGAGAAGTCCAATATCCTTCGGACAAAAATAAAGTGTCTTAAGGTAGAAAGGCCAAATAGTCGAAATCATGGGTTGGCGTTCGAATGCTGAAATCTGGCGTTCAAATGCTAGGCTATTGAACAATCATCGTTCGAACGCTCCATAGAGGTATTTGAAAACTAAGGCAAAATGGCTAGGTTTCCCTCTCTGTCCGTTTGAGTGCTCCGTAGAGGCATTCTAATGCCAAGGTAAAAGTGTCATCGTTCGAATGCCAAAAGGACAATTCAAACTCTAAGTGTTAAATAATATCCGTTCGGATACTGGGTCTAGCGTTTGAACGCTAAGGCATAGGTTTTGTATCGTTCGAACGCTGGGTCTGGCATTTGAACGTTGGTTGTACGCCGCAGCAGAAATGGTCACTTAAATTCATCAAACCTTCTCCAAGCTCATCCCATTTCTTTCAAGGCTCCTAAGTCTCAAAGACTAACCCAATTTGGCTACAATAACTCAAACTCAACTCTCAAAAGCAATCCTAGCATGCTAAAGCTAAAATTTAAAATTTTGAAAATGCTAACATGACATAAATTGGGGGTTATGCAAACCCACCTCCAAATCATCCAAATCAAACTTTAATACACGTCATCCGACCCAAATGAGACGTAAGAGAGTCTCTAAAACTAACCTACAAATATATATATATATATATATATATATATATATACACTCACACACACAAGTTGGGTTTGACTTACCAAGGTTTCAAGCTCAACATGGCTTCACCTAACTTGAGGTGAGCTCTCCAAGCTCTTTCTCTTTCTTTCTCTCTCTCTCTCTCTCTCTCCTCTTCTTCTTCCTCTCTTCTTCTCCTTCTTTTTCTTTTCTTCTTTCTCTCTCTTTACGCGCGTGTATGTGTGAGTGTGTGGTATGGTGTATAGGTGTGTATAAGCTAACACACACACTCTCACACATGGGAAAATAATCTCATGTGCTCCCCCTTATGGTTGGTCCTTTATTGTTTTTCTCTTATTTTTATACTGCCAGCATTCAAATGCTCTTTTTACCATTCGAATGCTAAGAAAAAATACTTCAATTCATTTTCCTGGCTTTCGAACGCCCATATTAGTGTTTGAACGCTAAGAAAAATTCTAGACAAAAATTTAAGTCTAAGGTTTTGAATAGTTTTAATTCAAATTTTGATTTCTTTGATCCATAACTACTAATAACTCATATTAACTAATATATTAGCCATAATTAAAAGGATATAATGGATTCGGGGTATTACATTCTCCCCTCTTAAAATAAGTTTGGTCCCCAAACTTGACACAAGTCGTCATCTAAATTGGTTACAACGTCCATGGTTCAACTCGATCTATCTTAGTAATTCAACTAATTCATGTTGTAGCAAGATAATAATATGTAGGTCATACCTAAAGAAACTTTATTTCTAAACGAGAGAGTCTACATCATCCATACATCGCATTCAACCCACGATCGTATCAATTAGGGTTTACATAAAAAAATTTAAATATATTTCACACACTTTTGCTAGAATTCGGAATCTATATAGTTCAAATTAGTCCCCACTAAGGAGAATTTTGTGCTTATAACACCAAGTAAATGTTGAATGTATCTGACTATGAGCCTCCACATTCACTTCATAACCACACGTACTGAAATGACATGATAAGATTCTTGCCTAAGGCCTCCAATTTACCTTTGTCAATTTTCAAAGTACATTGCAAATTCATAATTTATCTGAGATTTCGTTTCCATTCTAGCAACCAAGATCATACTCTAATCCTTAATCAACACTTCTAGGACATCTCAATCAATCTCTAATGAGCTCTTGATTAGATTTGGTTGTGTCTATTCAAATAGTCCATTTATCATCTTCCTAAACAAATGCGAAGAGTTTAGCCTCAAATAGGATAGAGTTATTGATTCTCTTTAAAGATACCACATGAATTTCAATCATACAGCTATACAAAATAATAATACGTTTAATATCTTTCCAAAAACGTCATCTCTTCTCACAACTTTCGAAAATTCTATTGATTGATTCAATACTCCCAATTAGATACTTAAGCTATTCCATTACGCTTTCGCTGCGCCACTTTGATAATATTATTTTATTATAGACTTTAGACGAATAATTTCACATTCACAAGGTTAAAGTTTCATCCGGTCGAATTTGTATCTCTTTGAAACACTCACTCTATTACCAATGACGTCGAGTACCAAACTCATCTATTCAATTTAATTCTCCAATCAGTGTCTTAATAAGATATCGTGTATCGGCATATTCATAACACTTCTCTATAAATTTTTGACTATAATATAATTTTTGATCAAATTATGGGGTACTTCAATACAATTGTCTAATGGTGACTTTATTCAATTCACGATCCACCAAGGAACTAGGTAGTTCATCGGGAAAAATATTGTGAAAATCTCAAACTAAATCAATATCTTCTAAGGACGGTGGAAAAATGTATGTGTCAATAAGAATGTGTGTAGGTTGACCCCAATTTGGGAGTATACCTGGCACTACTGAAGCTGTAGCTGGGGTATTTTTTGGCATGAGTGCGAAAGCTCAGCCCTGCCGTAGTTGATTATCCCTCCTTCCGGTTGGAGGTTGCTAGACTGATGCTGATGTCCCAGCTCCTTGTGCTCTATTCTTCTTCAGACAATCTTTAACTTGGTGCCTCTCTTGGCCACACCTATGACAAGCCCTGCTTCCCATAATACATGCGCCCCAATACTTCTTCTGACAATTTGGGCAAGTTGGTAATTCATTGGACATGTTGCTTCCTCGTTTCCTAGTGTTTCCCTGTGGGATCGACGAATTTCTACTAAAAGATCTGAAACTCTGCCGCTTTGAATTTTGTTCTATGCTTAGGTTTTCACTTGACCTCTTCTTATTACTCTTCCGGTATTGAGTCATCTCATTCAATGCTCTCTCGACAATTATCGCTCATTGAAGTACTTCTTGATGGGTTAGCAGTCATAATATGTCTCATTTGTTATGGATATTCCATCGCAACCCTGCTTCAAACTTTCTCGCCTTGCGAGACTCCGACAATACTATGTGCAGGGCATAACGAGACAACTCCATGAATTTGGCATTATACTCTGCTATTGTCATATCTCCTTGCGTAAAATTAAGAAATTCTTTAGTTTTTTGATCCCTGACAGTTTTGGAAAAATATTCGTCATTGAACACTTCTAGAAACCTAGGCCATAACCATAATGGCTCCAATAGCTTTTTCAACTGCCACCAAATTAGTGCGGCTCCCTCAAAAGTAAAGGTGGCAAAGGTCACCTTCTGGTCATCAGTGCAAAGTAGGACTTCGACGACCCTCTCAATTCCTAAGAGCCAAGATTTCACGGCCATGGGATCGGGGTTTCCTTAAAATTGTTGAAATTGCTTAATGGTGGTACGGTTCAGTACTTCTGCTCTTGGCACTAGTATTGTCTGTTGTTTTGGTGTATTAGCAGTTTGCTTTGAGTATCTTGAACTACTTGAACCAGCTCTTCTAGGATCCTTTTTTATACGGTCGATTCAGCCTTCGGGCTCTACTGCCCCTCTACGACCTCCTCTTCTGGGCGACATAGCTCACTACAAACACGTTAAGCGTTTAGACATTTATCATAGTAATAATGGTAAGTCATATCATTTAGGGCATATATCACATGGCACATACCCTAATCAAATTCTAAATTTTTATCTAGACATGACTCTATCTTATAGTGTTAACTTATAGCTCTAATAGACATGACTTGATCTTATGGTGTCAACCAATTGCTCTGATAGACATGAATTGATCTTACGGTGTCAATCTATTGCTCTGATACAACTCTATCACGCCCCGGAACCCGGCCCATGCGGATTGATGGCGCTTGACCGGCCAACAGCCTAGCTACTAGAGACCGACATGCATTAAACTGGTTGAACACTAGTACATAATCATTTACAATGATACATAATTACAGAAACGTCATAATAACTGAAAATTATAAAATGTCGAGTACATTAAGAGTTGTGCCTAAGTTTAACTTTTTATATACCTAACATGGCCAACTTCTTACATACATCACATGGTCAATCGTGTCACAGCATTACTACAAAATATGGGTCTAGCCCATCAACAACTATATAAGGCCCGTGACCCACAACTCTGTCATTTCCTTCTAATGCTCCTCGGATTGGCTTCCTAAAAAATTATTTTTTTCAAAAACTTAAGCTATACGCTTAGTGAATAAAAATAATGCATGAACGTAAAAATACCATGGACAATTTGCATAACATGTATATTTCGTTTGAAACCCTCATGTAAACATAACATAGCTTTTTTGAAAACTTGAAACTTTCATAAACTTGAAGCTCATGTAAACGTAGTATAGCTTGAAACTTTCATAATCGTAAACACAACATAGTCTTTTTCTTAAACTTGAACTTTCATATCTGTAAACATAATGTAGTTTTTTTGAAACTTGAAATCTTTCATAATTGTAATCTGTATGTGTAAAAGGTACAACCACTCGGTATAATTATAGTAACCTTTCCGTCACACAACATAGTAACCATATAGGTCACGCATGGACTCTTTAGGCCAGGGATGTCTCCCACATAGATAGCTTATTTTCGGTCCCCTATCGTAAGACTAGATAGTTTATTTCACGTCTCCTATCGTTGTACTATTGAGCTAGATTAAGGTCTTGCCACCCGAATTGGTGCTATTCATTGAAAATCCTTTACTTGCTATGTATTGAATTTACTTCTCATGTGAAACATCCATCCATGGTTTTCGTTTTATAATATACTAAAATTGGCGTGCATTTAGAAGACATGACTTGTATAACGAAATATAACCATTTTTGCATCGAAAACATTGCAAGCAATATAATTCGTATTGAAAACATTTTAAACATAGATAGATTTTGTTCACGACATCATGTTACTCACCTCGATCCCCTTAAATATGTGCTAAGCAACGTGTTCCTACAAGTAAAGGACATAAGGTACGAAATTGTCAATACTATGATCGATTAACACCAAAATAGAATATCAAAACTAATACGGAACTCCTGACTCAACCTAGGGTACACTCACTCTAGGTCAAAATCTCATAAAATGGACTTAAATTTCCAAATAGTTATGTCGAGGAGTCTAACATACTTTTGACAAAAATAAAGTGTCTTAAGGTAAAAAAGCCAAATAGTCAAAAACTTGGGCTGGCGTTCGAAGGTTGAAATTAGCTATTGAACAATCACAGTTTGAACGCTCTATAGAGGCGTTAGAATGCCAAGGCAAAAGTGTCACCATTCGAATGCCAAAAGGGCCGTTCAAATGCAAAATGTTAAATAATCTCCGTTCGGAATGCTAAGGCATAAGTTTTGTACTGCTCGAACACTGGGTCTGGCGTTCAAACGCTGGTTGTACGCCGCAGCAGAAATGGTCACTTAAATTCATCAAACCTTCTCCAAGTTCATCCCATTCTTTCAAGGCTCCTAAGGCTCAAAGACTAACCCAACTTGGCTACAATAACTCAAACTCAACTCTCAAAACAACCCTAGCATGCTAGATCTAAAATTTAAAATTTTGAAAATTCTAACATGACATAAATTGGGAGTTTTGCAAACCCACCTCCAAATCACCCAAATTAAACTTTAATACATATCATCCGACCCAAATGAGACTCAAGGGAGTCTCTAAAACTAACCTACATCCCATATGTGTATATATATATATATATATATATATATACACACACAAGTTGGGTTTGACTTACTAAGGTTTCAAGCTAAAATGGCTTCACCTAGCTTGAGGTGAGTTCTCCAAGCTCTCTCTCTCTCTCTCTCTCTCTCTCTCCTCTTCTTCTTCTTCTTCTTCTTCTCCTTCTTTTTCTTCTTTTCTTTCTCTCTTT
>BRYE01000005.1:7751036-7753536 GCA_030159115.1 Actinidia arguta var. hypoleuca | reverse complement strand
GGAACCTGAAGACGTGTACGAAATACAAAATTCATTACTCCTTACACAAAATCAATACATATAGAGAGAGATGATGAGGCGAGGTACCTGAAGACGACGACTGGATTGGTGGCGACGAGCTCTTTGGCCTTGGACATAGCCATTCTCTCTCTCTCTCTCTCTCTGTTCTTAATGCTTCTTCTCTTCTGTAAAATCTCGAACCCTAGAGCAACGTGAGTGATGAGATAAAGCAGCAACCGTATATAAACTATATATAAAAGTTGGGGATCGGAGTTGTGTGTATGATTTAGGCCGTTCGATAGAGATCGACCCCACTCATCCACAAAGCTTCTGGGTGGATGCTTTCGACCGGCTGCCACGTGGCGTAATAATGAAATAATGAATGAGCAAGTTGTTCTTTTCTTTTTGGGTAAATTTCACTAAAACTCCTCAAGGTTTCTGACAAATATAGTGAATTCCTATATAGTTTTAAAAATAAGACTTATTTATATTTTTTTTTAAATTAATATCAAGATTTTCTTAAAGTTTATTTTTGTGCGAAAATACCAAATTTATCATTTTTTTAAGGCTTTCAAAATTATTTTCTCAATACACTCACTAAGATGAATAAACATTCTCTCTTTTAAAAGAAAATAATTAAAAATTTTATTTTTTAAGTATATTTAAATTAAAAACACTTAAAAAGTAAAAATATTTAGATAAGCTAATTAGATGAATTTATTTTAAGAAAATTTTGTATTGGTAAAAAATTAAAAAATCACGTAGTTTACAAATAAATAATATTTTTAAAAAATATTTATTTATTTTAATGAGTGTCTTGAGAAAAAAAATTAAAAGTATTAAATCAAATGATAATTTTGTTATTTTTGCATAAAAGTGAGCTCTAAGAAAAAATCTTGATATTAATTTTAAAATTAAGCAGGTCAATCCTATTTCTAAAATTAAATGAAAGATGACTGTATTTGTTAGAAATCTCGAGGAAGGTCAATGAAATTTACCCTTATTTTTTATACATAAAAAAGAGAAAAATATATCAAAACAGTCCAAAATTGAACAAGCAGCCGGGTACTTGAAATTTAAATGATATTTTAGTCTTTTTTTCTCCATAATTTCTATTTTATTGTTTATATTGATTTTGTTTTTTAATAATTTTTTTATCAATTTATTTTTGCTTTTCTGATTTTTACTTGATTAGAGGAAATAAAATAAAAAACATAATTATTTTTTTTTTCTTTGGTAGTTTTTTAAATATGGTTCAATTTTTTTTTAAATTTTTTCAATTCCCAAAAATAACCTTGTGGGTAATTGATCCAATATATAAAAAGGAAAACGGTCGTTTTTCATATCTATCGACCGTATATAAAAAAGGGTTAATTTTCCCTACACCTCCTGGTTTGATGTATTGGAACTCAGACTCGATACCTTTTAAAAATGGGCAAGTAAACCCCCTGTCGTGAGTGTCTGTCTGCTCATGTTAAATATTAAGGGCCTTTTGGTCTTTGCACTACATGGAAAACATGCGAAGCTTTCCCCCCTTGATTGTTTGAGTATTTGTAAGATCTAGTTGTTAAACTTGTGATTTGGAGAGTTAAAGCAAAAAATAAGTTTGATTTACAGTCATACTAGATTACTGCAATAGTTTTTTTTTAGCTTTGGGTTGGTTGTGGTAGGGTTGATGACATGCCTATGATATGCTTGATGAAATGCTTGTTAGAAATTCTAAGTTCTAAACAGTTTTTTTTTTTTGCATATTTCTTTTATCTACTGTCTATCATTTTATTGTGTACTGTATTGTTTAAAAAAATAATTTTTATATTTGGTGTTTGATGAAATGCCTAGAGAGTTTGTTTGTTAAATTCTGTAAATAAGATTCAATATTTTGAATGTTCAATGATTTTGCATATATTCAGATTTGTGACCTAGGATGGTGCGGTTTGATCTTAGAGTACATTACTTGGGGGATCAGTATTCAATTTGGAATTTGGATAGTGATGGATATTGTTTACTGAGATTGACTGATTGTTGTCAAGTTGCACTTGGGACTAGTGAAAATTACTTTGGAGATTTAGTGGAAGTGTGTGGGATAGTGCCTAGGTCCGATCAACTCACGCCCTTGCTCTCTGATATTGATTTGAAGCTTTATTTACAGTTTATAAGGATTCGAGGGTGGTTCATGTTGAAGTTAGGGTTTTACCATTGATTTCTCAAGTTACCCAAGTGCCTGTACCCCAACCTGAAGCACCACTAGATTCCCAAACATATAAAAAGATAAAAATAAAAAAGATAAAAAGATTACGAACATATAATAAAAAATATAAAAAATGATAAAATAAATAAAATAAATTATTTACAAAAACTAATAAAAAAAGAAAAAATCTTTAAAAAAAATACAAAACTGAAAATAAATAAATAAAAACCAAGAGAGTGAGAAAATTTTTCAATGGTATTTATGACATTTTCTTCGATCAAAGTGGTCAACTACTGAAAAATGTTGACGTCA
>BRYE01000005.1:7741036-7748536 GCA_030159115.1 Actinidia arguta var. hypoleuca | reverse complement strand
GCCGTAACAACTCTTTCTGGAACGCAACCCCTCGGTAGCTCTCTGAAACGCAGCCCAAAAGTATTTCAACAGATTAGGGTTTGGATTACTTTTTATATACCCAATGACAATACTGTAAATAACAACAAAAGACATGGGCAATATAGTCCAACTAATTTGAATCCCATGAAACAGATTTGGTAATCCCGTGTTCCCCATGGGATGGGTAATCCCACCTATAAGGAGGATTGCTAATCCCAAGGAACTATTAGCCCTAAACAAATTTGTACAAAACAAACACAACTTTTATGGGTCCACTAGACTGTTAATTCAATCCCAACCTTTTAACACACTTATCAAATAGGCCCTAAGAGTATGGAATCCATTACTTTAAATACAGCCCAATTTACCATTGAAAAATGATTTTTATATTTTTTTTATTGCACTTCTATTTTTATCTTTATTAAGTGAGATTACTCTAACCCGTTATATTTATATTCTATATTGCTTTTATTGTTAACTATATAAAAGGATACATATGAATAATTTTACTAATAAAGACAAAAAAAAGAGTGCAATTAAAGAAAATGAAGTGCGAAAGACATAATGACCCTTTACTATTTACCCGACTAATGAAATAATTATCATTCATCTATTTATCATCTAGGCGAAGAGGTTGTCTGGTTTAACTGAACTTTATATTATAATTACTTATTTAAAAGTAGAAGTTAAAAATATTCAAAATGAAGCTTTCAAAAATAAGTTATTTTTTAGTTTTTGTAAGTTGTCTTTAGCCCATAAGCAAAAGTTGTGGCAAATAATCTACACATCTTTCAAGATAGAAAAAAACAGAAGTCACAACTTAGAAGTTGTGCCAAACAGGCACAAATACAGTTCAACCAAAGGGGTTAGTTTAGTTAGCCGCCACCCTTATACACTTTCAAATGGAAGGTTAGTGTGTCAATTCTCGCCAAAAGCAATCTTTCTAATTGGCTATTTCTCCCATTATGGTACTTGTTCTAGGATGGTTGTGTGTTTGTGTGGTTGGGTTTCATAATGTGATGAATCCTAGGTTCAGAGTTTGTGTTTTCTTTCTATTGGTTATTTCTACCCATTATGGGGCTTGTTTTAGGTTGGTTATGAGTTTGTTTTTTGTTTTTTATTTTTTATTTTTTTAATATAATGGACTATTTGGGCTGAGAGTTTGTGTTGTTGGACTTCCTAATATGATGAATTGCCCGAATTAATCATTGATATCATTCTTGATACTTGTATATAGTCGGTTCGAAAAAAAAAGTACATTTCTTCAGTTCTATTTTATTTGTCTTTATTTCTGTTTTGGGATTGTTTCCTTTCACAATTCAAAACAAAAGGTTTGTGAATTCGTACCAAATAGTACAGTTGAATGATCCTTTGCATGGACAAGAAAAGCGCCTATTGTTTTTGCATGATCCTGCATGAGATTAACATTATCTACGCCAGAACTAAATTTAGTTTTTTTTGTAATTAATTAGTTGGAACTTGCTAATTCTAGTCAAAATGATAATGCTATTAAGGGATATCACCCAGAATAATCTGGCTAATTTGTTATCTCTCTCCCCCTCTCAAAATTTCAATAAATGGTAAAATACAACAACAGAAAATGACCATCTAAACCTCGAATTTGAAACCCTAAAAGAAAAATTACAAAAACCATGAACAATCAAAACCCATCTCTCTAAAGAGAAAGATCATCTCTTTCTTTCTCAATTCCCTATCTTCCTTAATTTCTTATGGCCGTTGTTCTTTTGTCTTTTGTCACCATCCTCATAGCTCCATTAATCCACCCAACAATGGCAGGATCTCAAACGGACTTTCTCGCGAAAATATGTGGAAATTTGGAAGTACAGGACGAATCCAAATGCATTATAAGCTATTTGAAGATCTCGCCAACCATGCAAGAAAAAATGCAAAAGAAAAAGTTTGCAACCGGGGAAGATGGCGAAAACCCTAATAAAATTTGTGTTGTCGCAATGCATAGACAATCTCTCGGGCTATCAATGTGATGCATGCTTCTCTAGAATCAGCTACAAATCCTATGGTTGCTTCCCTTTTACGGCGGATATTTTTTTTTTTTATTGTTGTTTTTTGAGGTTCAACAATTATAGCTTTTATCAAGAGGCCATTTCAAAATACGATGATATACAGGTATACATATTCTGTTTGTTTCCATGGGTTTTGTTTTGTTTTTTCGTTCTTCAATTTTTTTAAAAAAGATTTTTTTGAAAGGTTTTTGTTTTTAAAAACAAAAAACAAAAAGAAAGATGGAACATAAAAACGTATACGGTTATAAAAGGTAAAACAATAAATTGCTGCTTTTTTGAAACCTACTTTTAATATTAAGCTTGTATTTGGATCAAAAATTTAGAGATTGTGAAAAAAAAAAAGAGGAAAATTAAGGGAGAAAAAAATCCACTTTCAAACCCTTTTAGCTTTTTTTTTTTAAATTTAATTATAAGTAGTCGAGACCAAAATTTAAAAAATAAAATGGTTGATAGAGGTGTCAAGCGTGCTTTGCCGGCACGGCACAAAAAAATCCGGCACGGGCACGATTTGGGCACGGTATAAGTTGGGCACAGGACGGCACAGTCTGAGCGGGCACGGGCACAGGATACGAAAATGGTGAGGCACGGCACGGTAGTTGGCTTGACACGAGTACGGCACAACACGGTATAAGTCAGGCACAGCACGGACACTGCACGATAGTTGGCTTGGTTTAGCACGGTACAGCACGGCACAACATGAACTTATTGAAATTTTGACTTGTGGCCCATAGTAGGCCATAATAAGTAAAAAATTATATTTTAATAATAAAATTTTTAATTTTTGAATTAATAATCCCAAATTAAATTTTTGTAATTACATAATATGTATAAAAATTTAATTATATTATGCTCTAGTCACACAATCACAACATAATTATAACGTTCCACATCGTTCACTTTATTTTTATTGCTATTTTAATCATTCTCGCCAAATTTGAAATCTATTGCGTATTGAAAGCCCTTTCATCAAGACATTAATTCATTACCAACCGACAATTTCTCTTTTTCGATCAAGTACACAACGATAATTAAATCACTTCATTTTTTTCATACATGATATAATCATTCTCACTTAAAATTTAGATGGTTCTGATTCAAAAAATAATTTTATGATGGCCGTCGAGTCATGCATTATAGGACATTATCGCTCATAGATGCATCGAATGTGATTCGATTAGGTGATTTTTGACATTTGATCGTCACCATTTTTGAGAAAAATGATAGAATTGATAATATTTGAAATCGTAACGGTTTAGATCGAATATTCGAGGAATCAAGTCTGTATTTGCCTTTCAATCCTGTATATCAAACTTATTTGGTTATGAACCAATCCATTATGCTTTAGGATAATGTACAATTTTCAAACGATAGAATACGATTATGATGATCTAAACCGTTCACTTTGTTTTTCTTGCTATTTTAATCACTCTCGTCAAATTTGAATGAAGTCTATGGGATATTAAAAGCCCTTTCATCAGGACATTGATTCATTTGTTCATTATCAACCGACAAATCCTCCCCAAATCCTTCTTGATTCAAACACAGCCTAAGTGTGACTAACCCTTAAAGTTAATATCTCATCAATGTATTTCACACTTGTAAACAGATGACTTCGAACTCTGTGACTACATGCTTAAACTCCTTTTCATAAATACTCCTACTTGTACATGAATTTTTGTATAATACAAAATTACTATGTTTATGCTATCTTCTACTTCAGAATGGCCACAATTTTATAAAGTTCAACCTCAAATCCAGTCACGACTAGAAAAGAATACAGTGATAAATATAGTGACTAAAAATCAGTGACATAAGCATAGTTGATTTCATTATCCTACATTGTATTTTTCATTGCATTCATATGGCAATCCATCCATGTTACTCTCTTCTTTAGTTTTTTCCACCCATGTTCAAGGCATTGATGTTTATTGTTTACTATGTAAATCTCTTGCAGAAGCTATTGTTCTAGGAATGGAGTTCATTGTTGGAGATGGGGCTGGCTTTTTTGGTGGTATATCTCATAGGGTTTTTGGTGGCTAAACTCATTTACAAGAAACGACGAAATCACCAGCATGAAACAGGGGGTAATGGGCTGATTGTAGCATATATGATGATTCTTTTCCTATGTTATTATGATGGTTTTTTCTACATCAAGCCTAATACTTTGAAATTTTAAAAGGGTTGGGGATAGATTCTTTAGTAACAATAAGCTTGAGATTCAAATACTCGACGCTACAAAAAGCAAAACGATGACTTCAGTGAATCCCACAAGATTGGCCATGGAGGTTATGGTGAAGTATTCAAGGTAATTGCGATCATTTAGTTCATTCTGTGCATTCTTCCCTTGACAGATTCATGGTTTTGGTCATGCATTGTTTGGTGAGATAATAGGGAGCATTAGTGGATGGTGGAGAAATCGCCACAAAGAGGCTCTTCATAAGTGGCAAGAATCACATTCAGGGTGTTTACAATGAAATGGACATTATTTGTTTAGCCCAACACAAGAATTTGGTTTGATTCCTTGGTTGTTGCTTCACTGATCACAGCCTCCTTGTCTACGAATTCGTTGTCAATGAACGCCTTGACCGCCTCCTCTTTGGTATGTTTTCTATCAGTTTCTTAGATTTCAGTAAATTTCGAAACAAAAGGGGTTGTTAAACACGTTTTTGTTTACAATTCGCAAAATTGTGAAAATAAAGAAGGAAAACCATAAACATTACCAAAGGCTCCCGAAGTGATTATATCATATGCCAATGATCCCCATTCATCAATAATTAATATAAAGATTGATGTCAATTTATTTTTAACTTTGCTTTTCATGTATTCTTTATATTTTCTTGTTTTAATGTAACTGTCTAAATGACCGGATTTATGTTTTGTATACTACGGAAGGAAGATCCTGAGAAGAAGAAAGAATTAGACTGGAAGAAAAGGCTTGGAATAATCAAAGGAACTTCCGAAGGCTTAGAGTACCTTCAGGAAGATTGTCAAGTGCGGATTGTTCACAGAGACATCAAAGCAAGTAACATCTTGTTGGATTTGAAATACAGACCGAAGATCTCAGATTTTGGTCTGGCAAGGTTTTATTCAAGTGAAAATATCATTTCCAGCACCGCCATTGCAGGCACATTGTAAGTGGTTTTAATCTCCCATGACCTTGCCTTTGTTTCTCCTTCATGAATAACACTTGTATCAACACTTGAAAACTCAAATTAGTAGGTGTTATACAACTACATAAAACACTAATGGACTGATTCTTTATGTTTTATATGGAGTGAAGTGTCCAAAAAAGCATATATGTAACCAGAAAAAATAGTCCGAAAAATCCGTAGAAATAAAATGTATAGTTCAAAATAACTTTAGTGTGATGTTGGCCACTTGGTCCACATCGTTTAAGTTATGGGTTTGTTTGAATTCTTTTCTGAGCGTGTAATATTCAACCCCAGAAAATGAGATTTATGTACCAAATTCATTGGGTTTGTGACCCTTTTTGGTCATTTTTCCAGTAAAAATATTAGGAGATAGCATTTTTTTTTTGACTCACTCTTTGTATTTGATTTTCAGAGGTTACATGACTCCTGAATACATTGCCCAGGGTGTGTTAACTGACAAAGTCGATGTTTATAGCTATGGGTTCTCGTACTTGAAATAGTCAGCGGTGTTAAGAACGGCAAATTTCACTAAGAGGACGCCCTCAGCACTCTGGTTACTATTGTAATTTCCTCTCTTTCTCTGCATTTTTTTGTTAAATTACAAGTACCCTTAAGCTATTAAAATTTCTAACTCTGGCCCTTAAACTTTGATTTTCCCAATGCAATCCTTCAACAATTGCATTTTATTCAAGTTGGTCAAGTTGGTTTCTTTAAAACGCGACGCGGTACCAAACCTTTTCTCAATTTAGTGCCATAAGTGGTATACTTTCCTATTTAAGCATTACACTCGCACTTGTTCGTCCTTTGGTTAAGTGAGATTTCATTCCCAGAAGAAAGGATAAATACAGTTTTTGTTTCTTTGATGTACGCTTAATAACCTTCTGTTTCCGTTATTGTGCAGGCATGGAAACAGTTCCAAACAAACACATTAGGAGAGATTATAGACAAAATGGATGTTGAAGTTGTGAAGATTGCTCAGATTGATCTGTTGTGTACCCAATTGTGCCCTAATTTGCGTCCGAAGATGGCAAGTGTAGTTCAAATGCTCAGACACAAGCATTTGGAGTTGCCAAATCCTACACAGCCTCCTTTTGTGGATGAAGCTCTAATATTAACAGAGTCACCATTGGCCTCTCCTAGCTTGAGTCCCCACCAACACTCTATTTCCATTGATTCATATAAATACTATGATACTGATAGTAATCAAAGATGGCATTTCCTCATACATCCTTAGTGATTTTTTTTTATTATTATTATTGGCTATATGGGTATCTCACATGTTCACCATTTTAAAAAAAATCTAGCAATGCAATTGTTATAAAAAGGCGGATTTCCTGTTTTTAGGGACCATTTTTAACTGTCTTCTGTAACAATGCTCTCAATTCTTTGCCTAATTTATTGAGATATTCTTTTATTTATTTTTTTAATATAACTCTTCTTCTTTAAATGTTGATGGGGACATTGATGAGAGAGGAAGGACAGATTCAGAGCAACTCCAACAAGAGCAAATATTAGGTACACACCCAAAAATGAGTGTGTATCAAATACACCTATTTTTTTATCTCACAAACAAGTGAGACCCGCCCTAATTAGAGTTTTTTAAAAATCCTAATTAGGGCGGGTCCCACTTGTTTGTGAGACACCATTTTGAATGTGTCTGATACACACTCATATTTTGGTGTATACCTATCATTTTTCCTCCAACAATTCTCTCCTCCACTGATTTGTTTTAGAAATTTGAAATTTTCTTGTTTTTTGAGAACTGGAGTAATTTTTTTACTACCTTCTACAAGAATATTCCCCATTCGTTCTCTAATTTATTGCAATATTCTCTTATTACTCCTTGTAATTTAATTCTTCTTTTTCAAATGTTGATAATCACATTATGAGATAGTTTTGTATTATAATTTATTCTCAAAATCGTACTTGTCTTTCAATTCTTTAACGATAAATAATGCAGCCACATATGTTTGATCAATTTTTTTTTTTTTGTGTGTGTGAATAATCCACTTGTCAACCCCTACAATGCAAACAGTTCTTGTCACACAATTGAACCGAAATAATGTCCAAATAATAAGGTTAGCACGATTTTGGGAACACCACCTTTTGGGAGTTTGGAGTATTGTGCCCGATAGGCACAATACCATGCTGCCCATATTATTTAGGGTTTGTTCTGGTCTCAATAATGTAATCAGAATCATTCACTTTGTAAGACTCGTTGAATACATATATTATCTATGCAAAAATTCAAATTAATTGAACATTAACAATCACATAATTAGTTT
>BRYE01000005.1:7711036-7716036 GCA_030159115.1 Actinidia arguta var. hypoleuca | reverse complement strand
AAAGCCTAATGATGGTTATAGGAAATTAGAATAGAAGATTGATGTGGATAAAAAGTATTAATGTTCTTTTCCGTAGAGAACTTATTGCCTATCAACCAAATTGATAATTTTCCTCTCTCCATATTTTCTTTAATTGTTTTCTCTCTACACTCTCCCTCTCTCTCTCTCATAGTTTGTGTGTACTTTAGTTCCTGTTTGGGTTAAGTTTTTTATAAGACTTTTTAGCTGTTGTGGTTTTATAATTTCATCTGAAAAAAATTATATTCTCAATTTCTCACATCAAGAAAATAAAAAAATATATAAAATTTTAATCAAACAACTAAAAGTTTCATTAACAAAAAAAATATAAATTTTTTGTTAGGATAAAATGCATTTTGCCCCCTCAAAGTATTGGGTGATTCTTACTTTGCCCCCCTAACTAATAATTTCTTCACTTTGTACTTTCAACTATACAAACCGTTGCAGTCAACTCCGACATCCAACGTTCGTCAACAAAATAGACCAAAAGTTCTAGTTAGGCCACCACGTGTTGACCCGATCCGAATTCAAGGGCAACTCATGTTAACGTCATAGAAAATATCCAACTTCAATTCAACTTCTACCTTGTTTGATCTCTAAATCTTTCTCTTTGTTTAGTGTGAGACAAAAAAAGTTAATTTAAATATTTTATATGATGTTAACATGGGTTGCCTTTGGATCCAAATTGAGTCAACACGTACCATGGCAATTTTCGCCCATTTTGTAGATGAACATTGAATGTTGGGGTTGATTGCAAATTTGAGTACAAAGTAGAAAAATTATTAGTTATGAAGACAAAGTGGGAATTGCTCAATACTTTGAGAGGCAAAATACAATTTATCATTTTGATTAATAGTTATTTTTTCCTTTAGTTGATTTTTTTTAAAAATTTGACCAAATTTTTACAATTTTAAATTTGTTTCGTCAAAAGAAATTAAAAAAATATAATTTTTTTAACAAACGACGAAAAAAATGCATGAAAAACAAAAAACATACGAAAACTAAAGCAGAAAAAAAAATTATAAAAAAAAACTAGCCCAAATAGGGCTCGAGTTCTACTTCGTCATTTGTCTCACATGATCATCATTTATCAACAGGGTGTGAAGATGGGTGTGTCCAAAAAGGGGGAATAACCATGGGTAATAATTTTCATAAATACGATCTATGAATTAGACAATTTAATATGCTAGATGAAAGGTTCTATGCTGTATACAAGCTTACAATTGGTCTATTTTCATTATCTAAATTCAAATCTTGTATAGTCCATTTAACACATAAACTATGTAAAAAATCAAGTCGACGATACATTAATGATTAAATAATATTTGTCTTATATTTTTTTAAAAAAATTATACTTACCTTTTATTTTTTTTTAAATAAATATATTCAGATCATGTAACTACTAACTTCCAACCAAACTGATATTTTTCATGAATGGTCACCCCAAAGAGCCATACAAAATGAATATTTTTTTTATAAAAATAAAAAATAAATATTAGGTGAGATTAATTTGAAAACTCAACAAAGGTTCATTAATTTGAGATTTGTCAAAGAAGTTTCCTTTTGAAGAAGGCCAATTTCTGTGGCAGACCCATAGGATGCCCACCTGAAAGCCCACATTTCTTTTTTCCTTTGCTGGGTTCTGTAGAAAGTTAGAAACCCATTATCTCCTTTTTTTTACCTTTTATTCATTTATTCACACTTTTTTGAGATTGTATTTAGATCAAGAATTTGATAAAAAAAAAAAAAAGTTAGACTATCCAATTGTTTAGGACTGTTAAATCCTCTCTCTTCTCTTTCTTTTTTCTTTTTACTCACCAAACTCTTAATCCAAACACAGCCTTCATGTTTTAATTTGGTTACTCGGCATTTATTTATTTGTTTTAACAGTGCTACGGTTCTGATCAAGAAAAGTTTTTCGAATTCAAAATGAGTGATCTAAATTTATTTAATTATGTAACTCTACACGCTCAAGTGAATTTATACCACTGATCATTTTAAATTAAAAAAAAAAAAAACTTGATCCAAATTGAAGTACGATAAATTTCTATTTTTTCTTCTTTTTTTTTCTTTTATAAAATGTCCATCAGTTGCGAAAACAGAAATTAATTAATGTGCTTTAAAACAGCAAATTTTCTGATTTTTGGGCCAGTTTGTGCTTTTGGTGGGCTTACGCAAAAGCCTTTGGGCTTAAGTGAGCTTGTGCTTTTCAGACCATTTTTCTCGCCCCATCGGACCCTTTTTAGGGCTTTAGAGTTTTTTTTTCCTGGTACATACAAAGTCCCAGATTTAAAATAAATTTTCAATGCAATAATAATATTAAGTGGCGTCAAATAACGTTGCATCATCAACCAAGAATGATAAATGTAATTATCTATTTTGACGTGGCGCAATGGGATTCATTATGTAAACATGGTAGTTTATAATTGGATTATAACATCATGTAATAACAATGATGTTGTCGCACTATTATAATCAACTTTCTTCCCGAGATTGGGATACAATGGATTCTTTAAGATTAGTCTATCATTTTTTTTATTTTTGATAAAATTTTTGCTTTTAGGTTCGTCTTGATTAAAAAAAAATTTATATATATATATTATAAAATTAAGATGATTCCGAAAATTGAAAATTTTTTAACAAAAAAAAAAAAGAAGTCGGCACAAATAATTTTTAAAAATTCCATTTTATCCCAAAACCAAGCTAAAATCCATGGTTACCAATTATTAAATTAAATAAAATAAAATAAGAAATAAGCATGGTTACCTACTCCCCTGGTTCCGACCGACATGGAAGTTGCACATAACAGGCTGATAGCTGAGAATTAGGATTGTTCACGGGTCAGATCGGATCAGATTGAGTTTGGAGTTATTCGACATCCAAATTAAATTGGTCGGATTGAAAAAATTTGGATCCTATTCCAATCTAATACATGGTCGGGTTGGTCGGTTCGGGTGAAATTTAGTCGGATTGGGTGAAAATTGTGAATTTTAATATAATATTGTCGGGTTGATCGGCCGGATTGGTCGATTGAATGGTCCGACACCCGAACCGAATGTGGTCGGATTAGTTGAAATTCACCTGTTATTCACTCGTAGAGTGAATAGATTTGGTCGAATTTACTTCGAGTCGGGTTGGATCAACCGGACTTACAGATGAATCGGATATTTGAACAATCAACTGAGAACATTTTGTTATAATAACCGTTTTCAAGCAACTGCTACGTCCACGAGCACTGGACCCTTCTTAATGGTACAAAAAATATCAAAAATTATTAAATAAAACAATTAGTTTTTCATAATAAAGATGAAAAATGATTTTTATTTTTTTATAAAATTTAAATGTGAAAACCACTTCAATAAAATCTTATCGGTTGACATTTAATCCAACTTTTTCCGTGTTTATAGATAACTGATAGTTAGGTCCAGTTTGAATTACATAAATTAAGTTGATTCTGAGTTAATTGGTTTTTTTGATTTCTAATATTTTTATCTTCAGTAAAAAGTTAAATTTGTTTAATCAAAATTCACATTTATTTATTTTTTTAAAAGTAATTTGAAAATATAAAAAAAAATATTAAATAAAAAAATCTAAATAATTAAAAATTAACTAAAAATTGAGCTATTTTAACTAGCCTAGCTACTGAGTTTTTTTTTTTAAAAAAAAAGTCAATGAACAATTCATTTTATACTGTCCCTATATCAATGTTCTGAAATTGTCAATGTAAATTCATGGTCGTTCGGATTTTTCATAATTTCATAACAAAAATAAATAAATTTTTTATTCATGAATAATACATTGTAAAGTGTGATTTATCTAGTACTAGAGCAGTCGGTGATTAGTAAAATCGATAAAAGAAAATAAAAAATACAAAACATAGGATTCCTTTTGGGAGTGATTTGTCCATCACAAAAGAAAAGGAAAGGTGATCAAATTCCGTTTCACCGACTTTCATTTATTGTCTTGGGCCTCGTTTGGAAAAAACAAAAAAAATATTTTTTTTTTACTTTTAGTCTAAAAATATAAAACAGAAAAAAAATATAAATATAATCTCTGTTTGATATCAGCTTTTCGGCTATTTTTTTTAAGTTTATAAATAAAAAAATCAGAAAGATTTGACTTTTTTGCTTTTTGCTTTTTGTATTTATTTTTAGCTAAAATAAAACTAGAAAAAATTTAAAAAAAATATTTTTTTTTTTGAATTTTTGAATTATAAATTTTTAAAAATAAATTAATTTTTAAGTATTACCAAACGGAGCATAATTTTCCCATGAGTTAGTTGCATCCAACCGTTAACCACCTGGGGTTAGTCGTTAGAGAACCCCCAAACCCAAATCGCTTGCCTCGTAAGCATTCCACGTGCAACAACATTTACCTTCCCACGTGGCCCAATCCCCTTTTTTTTGGAGAAACGTGGGAACCGAGATGGTCGGTGCTGGTGGGCCCTTTGCGTCCATACCTTGCGGAGGACGGCAACCCACCGCCCCCGTGATTGTGGTTCCTCTTGGAACAGTCCGATGCTAGAATTCATGCAAGACACACCTCCCTACACGCATAGACTAAAATGTCCCCATTCACTGCAACACTTTGAATAAAGATACCGTTTTTGTTTTTTTCTTTCAACTAGATTTGAATATTCAGTTTGAACAACGAGAGCTGGAATAATTTTACTTTCCTTAAATTTTCGAATAAATTACTTTGTACTTACGTGAGGTGTGAGTTCGATATATTATAAGTTCGATATATTATGATCACTTGCATATGCAGTGACGGACTCAAAAAATACGTTTAGGGAATAAATTATATATTTTCAAAATTGATAACAATGTGCAAAGGAGTGGAGAGCCGATTGTGTATACGGACTAATAGTAAAATAGTCAAAATTAATAGAGATTTTTCAAATATTGGGGGGGAGCCGTGGCCCTTGCCCGCCCCCCTGTGTCCGCCACTGTGTATACGGAACCTACACACTTTGTAATCAG
>BRYE01000005.1:7698536-7706036 GCA_030159115.1 Actinidia arguta var. hypoleuca | reverse complement strand
AAAAAAATTGAGAAAAATTAATAATTTCAATGGTTTAGATTGGGCATTAGTTGTGTTCAATCAATATTGATCTTTCCGATGGAGTCTACAATATTAACCATTTGATCATAAGCTAAAAATGAGGTCCAAAATATTTGACTGCACCATGCAATTCATTTTTGAACTACAGAAAAGTCAAATTCCTTTTAATAACATTCGCTGTGGGGTGTGAGTTTATCAAGATGAGAGAAAAAAAAATTCAGGATAGACACATGCGGTGATTCTGTAGCTGGGAGAGTGGTTGTAGTTGTTGACTGATCGGTCAGGGCCTAACTGAAACACAAAAACAGTGAGAACGGCTACCGGAGCTATTTTTGAAAAACGGCTCTTCGATAGTCAAATTAGATGACCAAAAAGTGTATGAAAAGAGAGAGTTTTTGTTCACCAAAGTGAATTCACGTATCTTTGAAAGAAAGTAAGGCTGACTTTATGTAGCATATCTCGACACGTGCCTTAATGCGCGAGCTATCTTGTCACTGAACAGACTATAGCTTGGCGTCTACTCATACGCGCAACCACTATGTCAGTGAGTAGGCGGTTGACCCATCCACGCTCCTAGGGCCTGGATGGTAGCCTATCATCAAACTACCGACCTCTCCATCCGGGTGTTAGGGCTGTCAGAAGAAACTTTATTTGTGCAAGTTACCTTCTGTCCCCTGACACACCTTGGGATTATTTCCAGTCATTGTCTCTCATCCAAGCTTCGGCGCAGTTACTCCACCGAGCTTTCTAAATAGCGATAGCTCGGTAATAGTAGAGGCCTTAACTCAAATAATGTCTGTGTTTGATGGTGTCTCGATCGAGCTCTGATGCAAGGTCACCGAGCTTTATTCATAGTGGTGGTTCGATGGCGGTACCTACTCTAGTAAGGCCAAAATCCATAGTTGTATAATTTATTCATTTACAATTGTCCCTCAGTTCACATGAGCTGGGTTGATGCTTGTCGAGGTCGTGCGAACTAAACATGCTCCTCTTTTGAGTTCGGAGATTGCCAGGCATGCTAATGCCTATTAGTTGTCTTCCTCTAATCCGAGTCTGTCATATCATTTAATGTTTGAGCCACGTGTTCAGGTTTAATTAGTCTGTGTGCACGTTTGAGTATTGGTACTGAGGTCCCCTACTTGCCCTTAGGGCTAGTTTGGTGTGGACGCGCGGATGGATGATTGCCACGTGCTCGTGTTCCGTTGGTTTCGAGGGATGGTTACTGGAGCGTGATCCCACGCGCCCACTAGGACACGTTTTGGCTCCCTTCCCGCCTACTCACATTTCCTCTTAAATGGTGCATGTTTGCCTTCTGTCTTAATTGGGGGTCTGTTTGCCTCCCCTCTACCACTCACCATTCACATCCTATGGTCTTTCCTCAAATCTCCTGCCTTGCATTCAACCTTAGGTTTTGTGGTTGTTGGCGTTTGCCTTGGGTTTTTGATTTTGATCCATCTGCCATTGTTGGAACTCCGTGTTTCTACGAACTTGATTGTCCTCTAGGTTTGAAATTATTAGCCTTAAGGTTTCGTCCCCTAGGCCCCTCTGTTGCTGAGATAGGTTCAAGACAGTAAAGGGGTCTGATAGTTGGCCCTTAGAAAATAATCTTGGTGGGGAAAATCTCGGTGCTCATGGCGAGCTCGTACGGCTCTGCTCTCAAAAATTTGTCATAACTTCCTATTTAAGCTCGTTCTATGATATGAAACTTATGATCCTTGATACATCCAAACTTTTATGTCTTTTGAGGAACGGATCACCATTCAAGGCAACATATTCTCATGTACCTGATAAGCAATCTACAATGAAGGCTCTATAAGTATAGTCTGGCTGGTGTCAGATATTGTAGACTTCAACCTAGTCAAACAATGTTGTCGTTCAACATCTATTCCATAGGCTGAAGTCAAACCATGGATAGCATCTGGATGACCACGTTCCCAATCGATCATATCTATTTTCTTGAGGCAATTATCCACAACGATTACCCAATAGAGATCGGACGTCTTCCGAGAAGGTTGTCTAGCTTGCATGAATGAGCTCAGCATCTCTTCCGAGCACACTAGTTTAGATAGTTCTATACTTGAAAAACTCTGTATTTGAAAGATTCTGTACTTGAACAATTTTGTGTAATGAATGAATTATATATCTGAACCTCATTTGCATTTTAATTTCTATTTAAAGGCTTTTACTTTTGTATATTGTCCAAGTATACTTAGGTAAGATTCACATGACAGAGTTTGGCTAACTCTTTCTTAAAAATATTTTGCCAAGTGTACTTGAGCAATTCTCAAAATGATTACTTTTGCTAAGTATACTTGGGCCAGATTCGCGAGCGGAGCTCGGAGTTCATATAAAGTTCGGTTGACTCTCCCTTGGAATTTCTTTTTTGCCAAGTGTACTTAGGCAATCTTCGAGGGAAAGAGCTCGAAAATTCGCAAAAAGCTCAACTAACTCTTCCTTAAAATTTTTGCTAAGTATATTTGGGCAATATTCACAAGATAGAGTACAAAACTCGCGTAGATTTCGACTAACTCTTCCTTGAAATTCTTGCCAAGCGTACTCAAACATACCTCGAGGGATAGAGCTCGAAACTCGCATGGAGTTCGGCTAGCTCTTCCCTAAAATTTTTGCTAGGTATACGTGGGCAATATTCACAGGACAAAGCTTGAAACTTGCATAGAGCTCGGCTAACTATTTCTTGAAATTCTTGCTAAGTGTACTTAGGAACACCTCGGGGACAGAGCTCGGAACTCACGTAGAGTTCATCCCTAAATGTTGTAGCTGCTCGACCAAGTTATAAGGATAGATTCTTTTTCATGCTTAGCATAGCTCATTCAGACAAGCTAGGCCATGTCTTAGTGAAAATTTATTATTTATGGCATGCTTATAGCGCATAGTACTTTTCTCTAACTTTGTCATGTAATGCTCAAGTCAAATGCTTGGACGGTTCTACAGCCTTGCCCGCGTTTTTTCTTTAAACCATCTTAAGCTTGTGCTTGAGAATATGGGGGGTTCTCTCCCAGTATAGATCATTTTTCGAAGAAAGTACATCCAAAGTTTCAAAACGAGTGTTTTCTTGAACGATTAATAAAAATGTTCCATTTTGAAAATAACGAAAAAAATGAATCTTTAAACAAAGAGTTTTTACAAGTATATTTGATATAAATAACAAGATGAAAAAATTACATTTCAGTGATAGTACTTTCTCATGTTGTTGGAATTTCAAAGTCTCGGAGCTTGATTGCTTTCGAGATCCGCGAGGTAATAAGCGCCCTTGCCGACGAGTTTTACTATCTTGTAGGGTCCTTCCCAATTCAGGTCGAGCTTCCCATCCGCCGGGTCCTTGGAATTTTCAATAACTTTTCTCGGAATGAGGTCTCTAACTAAAAATTGTCTATGCTGGACCTTCTGGTTGTATGTTTTGGCTAACTATTTCTGATAGTCAACCATGCATATCAATGCATTCTCTCTTCGTTCGTCAACGATGTCAAGGTCCCGAGCTAAGACTTCCTAATTATGACTGTCATCAAATGCTTTGGTCCGTATTGTAGGCAAACCGACCTCTAGCGGGATTACGGCTTCGAATCTGAAAGCCCAAGCGTAAGGCGTTTCATTCATTATTTTCGGCAACGTGGTCTGATAGGACCACAAAATGTTTGACAGCTCCTCGACCCACTTGCCTTTGGCTTTTTCGAGCCTTTTTTTGATCCCGTTCATGATTATTTTATTGGTGACTTTTGCTTGCCCGTTGCATTACAGGTAGCTTGGTGTCGAGTTGTAGAATTCGATCTTCAATTGTCCCAACAAGTCTTTAACTTTTTTGCCCACGAACTGGGTTCCATTATCTAATACAAAGGCCCTGGGGATGCCAAACCTGGACATAATATTTCTATGGATGAATCTGATTATGTTTGTCTCCCTGATTTGGGCCAATGGTTCGGCCTCCACCCATTTTGAGAAGTAGTCTGTTGCTGCTAACAAAAATTTCTTGTTCCCCAGAGCTCGAGACAAGACCCCCACGATGTCCATTCCCCATTGGGTGAAGGACTATGGACTGGTAAAAGGAGTCAAGTCCCTTTCTAGTTGATGGATCAAGGGAGAAAAGCTAGCATTTAATACACTTACAGATGTACACCTAGGCGTCCTTTTGCATGAATGACCACCAGTATCCCTGAGTCAGGGCTTGGTGGGCCAATGATTTACCCCCTAGGTGCAGTTTGAAAATGCCTTCATGGATCTTCTATAGCACATCTTTGACTAGGCTCGAATGGGCACACAGCAAGTAAGGTCTCAGATACGATCTTTTGTAATGGTCCCCGTTAGGAAAGATCCAGAACCGTGCTGCTTTTATTCGAATTTTGTGTGCTTCATTCTTATCTTTTGACAGCTTTTCGTGTCGCATGAAATTCACAATTGGATCCATCCAGCTTGGCCCTAACTCGGTGTTGACTAGGATGGATTCTTGGGTCACTTTGAGGCTGGGGACTAATATTATATCGACTGCAATGGTACACCCTATTTCTCTTTTGAACACTGACGCCAAGCCTGTTAATACATCTGCGTGTGAATTTAAGTCCCTCACCACTTGCTCAATTTTGACCACTTTGAATTTGGTAAGGAGGGTTTTCGTTATTGTCAAATATTTAGCCATCTTGGCTCCCTGAGCTTCAAACTTTTCAGTGACTTGATTAACTACCAGTTTTGAGTCACTAAAGACGTGGAGCTCAGAAACATTTAATTTGCTAATAGACCGAAGTCCCGCAATGAAGGTTTCGTATACAGTTTCACTGTTCATTGCAGGGAATTTAGCCTAAGACAGTGCTCAAAAATTGCTCCTTCAGGACTTTTTAGGACAACTCCTGCCCCTTGCTCCAAGACTGTTTTTCACTACATCAACGAATATTTTATAGGCTAAGGTGAGATCGATTTGAGGTGGTTCTACGATAACCTCTAGAACTTCAATGATCTCGCCGGCAATTGTAGTTTTTGCATTTTGGGGCGGGTTTTTAACAACTTTGTGATCCCCGGATATTGGTTGAAATTCGACTGATTTTGCCTTTGAACTATCCTCCCCTTTATGTGTAGATGCAAGGTAACCTTGATATGGACTCACGATTTGGGGCGAGAACTCAGCCACAAAATCGGTCAAGATCTGAACTTTTATTGCTACCTTGGGCAAAAATTTTATGTTTAATTGCCTGAGCTCAATGACCCATTTGGAGAGTCAACAAGACAAGTTTCCTACTGAAAAAATATTTTTGAACAAAAACTCTGTATATACAGTGATGGGATGTGCTTGAAAATAGTGTACAAGTTTTCGCGTGGTTAAAACTAGGGCCATAACAAGCTTCTCCAGCGACAGGTATCTTGTTTGAAAATCTGTAAACGTTTTGCTAACAAAATAGATCAGTCGTTGCTCTCCTTTTACCTCTGTCAAAAGTACTAAACTAGCAACATATTTAGAGACAACAAGTTAGACATAGAGCAATTCTCTCTCATCCAGAGTAAAAGAAGCGGCGATTCAGTTAAATATTTTTTGAATTGTTGGAGTGCAAGCTTGCATTCCTTGTTCTATGAAAACTTTATATTTTTGTGGAGGAGTTAGAAAAATTGACGACATTTTTCAGAGGACTTACTGATGAATCGGTTCAACATTGCTGCCATTCCAGTCAATTTTTGAACCTCCTTTGCATTCTTCGGGCTGACGAGGTTGTTGATCGCTATAATTTGCTCTGAATTTGCTTCGATCCCTCATCTTGTCACCAAGTGCCCCAAGAATTTTTCTGAGATTACCCCAAAAGTGAACTTCACTGGTTCAATCTTATCTTGTGTTTTTTTCAATATTGCGAATACTTCGGTTAGATCCCTGACATGGTCTGACTCTTTTTTGCTTTTAACCATCATATCATTAATGTATGCATCCATGGCCTTACTCATGTTGATTGGGTTGGCCTTGTCAATCTGTTGTCAACCAGGATTTATGCCATTTTGGCCAACTATGTTTGCAGACGCTTGATAGTTATGTCCATGCTATATCCTCCCTCAGGGAGCGACTAACCTGGTTTCTACCTAGAGGCGGCCTTGGCCTCCCTCTGGGCATCAACCAGTAATTTAGTCCTTCTATCCCTAGAAGTCCCTCTGGACTACAGAAAAACTAAATTCTTTTTAATTACACGAAATATGGGGTGTGAGTTTATCAAGATAAGACGAAAAAATCGAGGATAGACACCTGCGGTGGTCTTACAGTTGGGCGAGTGGTTGTAGTTGTTCACCAGTCGACCAGGGCCTAGTTGCGATACAAAAACAGTGAGAACGGCCACCAGAGTTATTTTTGAAAAATAGTTTTTCAATAGTCAAGTTAGATGACCAAAAAGTGTATGGAGAGAGAGAGAGTTTTTGTTCACAAAAGTGAATTCGCGTACTTTTGAAGAAAAAAAAGACTGACTTTATATAGCACAGTTCGACGCATGCCTTGACGCATCAGTTATCTTGTCACTGGACAGACTACAGCTCGCTGCGTAGTCATACGCATCGATCGCTATGTAAGTGAGTAGGTGGCTGACTCAGCCACGCTCCTAGGGACCGGTTGGTAGCCTATAATCAAACTACCAACATCACAATCTAAGCGTGGAGGGCTATCAGAAGAAATTTTACTGGTGCAAATTACCTTTTGTCCCCTGATACCCCTTGGAATCGCCGCCAATCGTTGTCTCTCATCCAAGCTCTAGCATGGTTATTCCACCAAGTTTGTTGAATAGCGACAACTCGAGAGTAGTAGAGGCCTTAACTCAGATAATGCACGTGTTTGATAGTGTCTCAACCGAGCTACAGGACAGGCCACCAAGCTTGCTTCATAATAGTGGGTCTATAGCGATGCATGCCCTAACAAGGCCAAAATCCATCTATAATTCAAATCACAACTACGTTTGACTCTAAATCTATCTCTCGCTATCTACGGTTAAAATTCATTTGAGTTAATCCAACGACTGAGATTTCACCTGAAATTATTTTTCTGCCCAAAAATATCACTTCATTCTTATCACACATGTTCTTATCCAATAGATAAAAAATCTTTAAATATGGATATATATTTTACTCATTTGATCATTTTGTAGTGGTCCCCACATCAAAAAAAAAACTAAAACACCTTTTTCTTATTTTTTTTATTTTTTTATATTTAATAATTTTTTTATTATTTAATAAAAAAATTATATTATTTTAGTTATTTTGATGATATGAATCTAAAAATATAAAAAAATATTTAATTTAGATATAAAAATAAATTTTTTTAATGAACTTTCTCTTAAATAAAATAATTTTTTATATTTTTAAATTTTTTTATCAAAAAAAAATTAAAAAAGTATAAAATATTGATTAGTCGGTAAAAAAAATTCACTAAAAATAATAAAATGTGAAAAATAAAGTAGATAAAAAAAATTACCTCAAATAGAAATGAAAGTTATTTTCATAAGTACATTTTCG
>BRYE01000005.1:7668536-7678536 GCA_030159115.1 Actinidia arguta var. hypoleuca | reverse complement strand
AGTCGTCATGGCAATGATGGAGGGACTTCGCTAAGGTCCCTTATTCGATTCTCTGTCCAAGAATGTTCCAGAGACATTGTCCATTCTCCAAAGTAAAGCTGATAAATACATCACCGCAGAGGAATTGGCCGAAGCCAAACGAAGGCGAAGAGGAAAAGATGACCATAAAAGAAAAGAGCCTGATGCAAGGCGATCTGATTATAGGAACAATGAACGGAGGAGCAAGAAGCCTAATTAAGACTCAAGACGGACCAATGAC
Organism: Actinidia arguta var. hypoleuca; assembly: GCA_030159115.1. Lineage (NCBI taxonomy): Eukaryota > Viridiplantae > Streptophyta > Magnoliopsida > Ericales > Actinidiaceae > Actinidia > Actinidia arguta. Next base: position 7,678,277 of record BRYE01000005.1, on the reverse strand, counting down.
AGGCGACCTCATACCCTACCTTGCAACACAGAATTGGTGTTACCCCCGCTCAATGCTCCTATTGCCCAAGTTCTTACAGAGATTAAACATGAAGAGTTCATCAAGTGGCCCTCGAAAATCAAAACTGATCCCGAAAGAGAAATAAGAACAAGTATTGCGAGTTTCACCGAGACCATGGCCGTAACACAGAAGACTACTTTCACCTGAAGGAGCAAATAGCCGACCTCATCAAACTAGGGTATCTAAGAAAGTATGTTGGTGATCGCTCTTCCCCCAATTCACTAGAAAGAAGATACGGCGACAATCGACCTACTGCTGGAGACATACAGGTAATCAACGGCGGGTTTGGATCGGGAAGAAGTTCGAATTCGTCTAGAAAGAGGCACGCCAGAAGTGCTGGCAAGCTATCCGAAGAAGTTTATAATCTCTCCTCGCCAATGGCCAATATCCACCCACCAATCACCTTAGCAATGATGACTTAAGAGGTCTACACCTACCTCATGATGATGCCCTGGTCGTTTCAGCCATCATCGCCAATTTTACCGTCCAAAGAATATTGGTCGATAATGGTAGTTCAGCTGACATCCTGTTCATATCAGCATTCAAAAAGATGAAAATAGGGCTTGATAAATTACAGCCCTTCCTGACACCTGTGGTAGGCTTCGGAGGAAATGTGATTCAACCGTTGGGATGGGTTAAGTTGCCAATGACTTTGGGAACAGAGCCTCGCCAAACTACCGTTTGGCAAGACTTCATCGTGGTCGATTACCCTTCCCCCTACAACGCAATTTTAGGTCACTCAACTCTAGGCAGGACTATGGAGATCACCTCAACCTACCACCTGAAAATGAAGTTTTCCACTTCAGCAAGGGTGGACGAAGTGAGGGGCGATCATAAAGTGGCTAGACAATGTTTTATTTCAGCTATGAAGATTGAAACCTCCCTAGCACGGAATACCCAATAGCAATTATCGATCAACGATGGCGAGATAGAATCTCTGAGGGACGGTGGAACAGGTCGTCTTGATGGATCCCCGAGAAACCGAAAACACCAAACCCCTTGAAGAAACTACCCCGATATCCATACATCCGGAACATCCTGATCGCCACGTTATCATCGGAACAAAACTTACTAACGAATTGCGTAGTGCTTTAGTGGAATTCTTAAAAAAAAACTTCGATATTTTTGCCTGGTCACAGGGCGACGTCCCGGGTATTGATCCCCAAGTCGCCATGCATAAGTTACATACCAATCAAAGAAATCCTCCAGTCTGCCAAAAGAGAAGGAAATTCGCCCCCGAGCGACTCCGAGTTATTGACGAGGAGGTTACCAAACTCATCAAAGCTAAGGTTATCAAGGAAGCCCATTACCCGGAATGGTTGGCCAATGTCGTCGTCGCACCTAAAAAGAGGGGGAAGTGGAGATTATGCGTTGACTATACTGATCTCAACAAGGCATGCCCAAAAGACAGTTTTTCTCTGCCAAAAATTAATTTAATAGTCGACGCCACATCTAAGCACGAGCTTCTTAGTTTCATGGATGCCTTCTCAGGATATCACCAGATCAAGATGTTCTCCCCCCCCCCTCCCGACATAGAAAAGACTTCATTTATCACGGAACGAGGATTGTATTGCTACAAGGTCATGCCATTTGGTCTCAAAAATGCTGGGGCTACATATCAAAGATTAGTGAACAAGATGTTCAAAGAACTGATTGGAAAGACTATGGAAGTATATATAGACGACATGCTCGTCAAGAGTCTTGAAGCAGACAACCACATCGCCCACCTTGAAGAAGCTTTCAACATTCTAAGAAAACACCGAATGATGTTAAATCCTTCCAAATATATTTTTGGCGTATCGTCCGGAAAATTCTTAGGGTTCTTGGTAAGCAAACGAGGGATTGAAGCAAACCCAGACCAGATTCAGGCTCTACTCAGAATGACTCGTCCAGAAATATCCATGAAGTTCAGCAGTTAACTGGGCGAATTGCCGCCCTCAACCGATTTGTTTCCAAATCAGCGGACAAATGTTTACCATTCTTCAAAATCCTAAGGAAAAATCAAAATTTCCAGTGGAGAGAAGAATCAGAAGAAGCGTTTCAACAGCTCAAAAAATATCTGGGATCACCTCATCCGCTTATGGTTCCGACCACTGGTGAAGAACTGTTCGTATACCTCTCTATTTCGCCCACAGCAGTAAGTGTCGTGCTCGTCCGAGAAGTGGACCGAGTTCAGAAACCTGTATATTATGTTAGTAAGGTATTAATGGGTTCTGGAAACAGATACATAATGATTGAGAAGCTCGCCTACGCCCTTCTGATCGCCGTTAGAAAACTTTGCCATTATTTTCAAGCCCATCCCATCATCGTGCTGACTGATCAACCGTTAAAACAGATTCTCCAACGACCAGATACCTCGAGGAGACTCCTAAAATGGTCCATTGAGTTGAGCGAATTCCATATTGACTACCAACCAAGGACGGCGATAAAAGCCCAAGCTTTAGCCGACTTCGTGGATGAATCCACTCATGAGACCGATCTAGAAATCCTCTCGAAGATAGGGATTCCAAATTTAGAAAAGAGCCTCAGCAGCTCGGACGAAGAGCTTGAGAAATGAAAGTTGTTTGTAGATGGGTCTTCCAATCAATACGGATCTGGTGCAAGGCTAGTTCTCCAAACACTGACAGGTGAATGGATGGAGTATGTCATACAGATTGGGTTTAAAGTCACCAATAACGAAGCTAAGTATGAAGCACTCCTCGCCGGATTACGGGTCGCCACAAGATTGGGAGTCCAGTCGATTGAAGCCTACAATGATTCTCAACTAATGGCCATACTCCATTAGTTGATTCTCAACTATTGGTAATCTCCCAACCAAGTTCAGGGAGATTACCTCGCCAGGGACGCACGGATGGCAGCTTATTTAGATGAAGTCAAACGTTTAACTCAGAAAATCAAAAAGTTCACCATTCAACAGATCCCCAGAGAAGAAAACAAAAAAGCTGATGCCCTAGCCAATCTTGCTTCAACTTTTGATTTAATATCAAATAGAAATATACCCCTGGAATTTCTGTCCAAACCAAGTATTGAGGTTGCCAAACCCGTCTGTCCAACGGAAACGGACCCAACATGGATGGATGAGATCATCACTTATCTCCATAACGGCACACTACCAACAAATAAACTTCAAGCTCGCCGAATCCGCTATAGATCTGCAAGGTTCTGCCTACTTCATGGGATTTTATATAAATGATCTTTCTCTAATCCTCTCCTAAGATGTCTCCGACCTGACAAAGCCAATTATGTGATGAGAAAAATCCATGAGGGCATCTGCGGAAATCATTCAGGGGCGAGGTCACTGGTACGAAAAGCAGTTCACTAGGGCTACTTTTGGCCCTAAATGGGACGAGATGCAACAACATACACCAGGGAGTGTGACAAATGCCAGAGGTTCGCACCATCTAACCACCTTCCCCATATTGATATGGTGCCAATTACCAGCCCATGGCCATTAGCCCAATGGAGGATAGACATATTAGGACCTTTGTCTCAAGCTCCATTACAGAGAAAGTTCTTGATCGTTGCTATTGATTACTTCACGAAATGGGTGAAAGCCGAGCCGTTAGCCAAAATCGCCGAGAAGAATACAAGGAATTTTATTTGAAAAAATATCGTCTATCGATTTGAAATTCCGAAGGTTCTCATCTCGGACAACGTCAGGCAATTCTATAACGTTGGATTCAGACAATTTTGTTCGAATCTCGCCATATCACATCATTTTTCCTTGCCTAGTCACCCCCAAGCCAATGGCCAAGTCGAGGTTACTAATAGAACCATCCTGAGAAATTTGAAAACGAGATTGGAGAGATCCAAAGGTGAATGGGTAGAAGACCTACCGAGCATATTATGAGCATATCACACGACTAGCAAGATTCCCACTAGTGAAACGCCTTACTCCATGGTCTACGAAACTGAATCAGTAATACCCGTTGAGATCGAAATGTCGAGTTTTAGGATTTCAAACTTTGACAAGGATAACAATGAAGGCGAGCTGAGACTCAACCTCGACCTCCTCGATGAGAAACGGGAACAAGCAAGTATACACCAAGCAGCTGATACACATCAAGTCGCCAAATATTTCAATCAGAGAGTCAAACACAGGTCATTCTTACCCGGCAACCTAGTTCTACGAAAAGTTACCCTATCAACTAAAGAGCCAAATACAGGGAAACTAGGCCCAACATGGGAAGGCCTTTATAAGGTCATTAGGGTATCTAGACCGGGGACTTATTGGCTAGAAGATATGAACGGGAAGGCACTCCTCCATCCTTGGAATGCTGAGCATCTGAAAAAATATTTCCAATGACGTTCAGTCAGCTCACCTGGGCAAAATAATTGTAATGATTCCTAGATTATTTCAAGTAATAAAACTTCTCCAGTTTATTTCAGTCATTACAGGATGGAAATCGCCTATTTAAGGTCGCTAGTTCATCGTAAGATGACGAAAACATCTTGATCGTCAATTCAAGAATGCCAGTTCATTATAAAATGACGGAGGCATCTTGATCGCCAATTCAAGAATGCCAGTTCATTGTAAAATGACGGAGGCATCTTGATCACCAAATCAAGATCGCCAGTTCATCGTAAGATGGAGGCATCTTGATCGCCAAATCAAGAATGCCAGTTCATTGTAAAATGACGATGGTATCTTGATCGCCAAATCAAGATCGTCAGTTCATCGTAAGATGGAGGCATCTTGATCGCCAATTCAAGAATGCCAGTTCGTTGTAAAATGACAGAGGCATCTTGATCGCCAATTCAAGAATGTCAGTTCATTGTAAAATAACGGAATATCTTGATCGCCAATTCAAGAATGACTTCATTGTAAAATGACGGAGGCATCTTGATCGCCAAATCATGATCGCCAGTTCATCGTAAGATGGAGGCATCTTGATTGCCAATTCAAGAATGTCAGTTCATTGTAAAATGACGGAGGCATCTTGATCGCCAAATCAAGAATGTCTGTTCATTGTAAAATGACGGAAACATCTTGATCGCCAAATCAAGATCGTCAGTTCATCGTAAGATGGAGGCATCTTGATCGCCAATTCAAGAATGTCAGTTCATTGTAAAATGATGGAGGCATCTTGATCGCCAAATCAAGATCGCCAGTTCATCGTAAGATGAAGGCATTTTGATCGCCAATTCAAGAATGCCAGCTCATTGTAAAATGACAGAGGCATCTTGATCGCCAGTTCATTGTAAAATAAAGGCATTTTGATCGCCTATCCAAGGTCGTCAATATTATAAATGGCAGAAATTTAATAAGTACACCAGAACTAAAGTGGTTCACATCGCTAAAATTTCTAAAATTAAAGTAATATCCATTGAACGCGAAATTACAAAGAAAAAGAAATCATTACATTTACATTCAAATTACATTATGATAAAGGGGGAGGGTTTTCGCCGCATTGAGGATTTGCGTCGCCCTGAGGATTCGCATCTCCTTTTTCAATAGTTTCCTCACCTCCCTCCCCTTCTGCTTCCTCGTCCTCTTCGACGAGCAGGTTAAGATCAAGACGCATCTCCTCCAAGTCTATGGCGAGGTCGGGATGATGGTGGCGAAGCTGTCATTTGCAGAAATCAAACCCTTCGCCAAAATACTTCGAGAAAGCACTTTCAACAGCCTCAGAGAAATCCGATGAGGATTTAAATTCCTCAATAGCCAATTTTCCAGAGCGGTCAACTCTTTTCCTCAGATCCGCGATCAGAATCCCAGCCTTTCTTAGACTATCGGCGAGGGTGTCCCTTTCATCCTTTAATTTGGCAAATTCGTCGCCGACCTGCTGCTCTCGAGCTCGCGCCTCGGCCAGTTGCTGCTCCAGATCGACGAATAACTTCTGGAAATGAGAAACTTCAGTGTCCAAAGAGACAGCTCACCCCTGTTGAAGGGATGCCTCCTCGATGGTCTCCCTGCTTTTTACCACCAACGACGATCCAAACACAAGCGCCTGCTACAAACAAATCTTATCAGATCAAACCGAGCATGTTTAACAAGGATAAAACAAACGGAAGTTAGTATCAAAATAATACCTGGCCGAGAGCCTGAAAAAACTTTGAAGCAGTCTGGTCCAAAGAGAGTTGCCCCACCTTTTCTTGATCTGTAAGAGGGATTACTCCTCGGAGAATCTTCTCAGCCACTGAAGGGCTCCCCAGAATGGAGGCCCTTGGACCAAGGACAGTACCCAACGAGGGCGAGCTCCCCTCCCCAGGTCTAGAAGAGGTAGTGGCCCCAGGATGGCCTGCCGGACCAGACTTCTTTTTGGGTTTAGGAGTGGCGGCTTGCCCTTTTCCTTTGGAATCATCCCCAGACTTTGCCTTCTTGCTCGGCGAGGTGGGAGGTTCTTCCATTTGGAGCTTCTCGCCAATTACCACTCCCTTAACGGGAGCGGATTTTTTAGCCGAGCTCTCGCCTCTGGCTTTCTCCACCCTCTCGTCGAGCTTCTTCTGGCTAATCCTCTTCCACATAACTGCAAAATATATATATATATATATATATATAAATCAGACATGAAAAGAATTAACCAACAAAGAATAATAAGAATTTATACCATCCGATTTAAGCTCGAGGGTAGCTCGAAATCCGACCAGGATTCCGATGTCGAGTCCGGGCTCGATCCCAAAGCTGAATAAAATTCTAAGATGGGGTCTCGAATTTTTCCCCCCGACCATCTTGACAAAGTCAGGTCGGGAATATGAGGTACAATCCTCCTCAGTTCCTTCGTAACAGTCCCTAGGTATTCTATTGAGTCATCTCGGGGTTGGCCGCTTGAAGGTATTCACCACGGGAAGGGCGGGACTCACCCGCTTCACCCGACGTTGATGACGTGTGCGGCTGCTAGCCCTCTGTCCCAGATGCCATAGAACCAGGAGAGTAGAAAACCCGATGAAATACCTTGATTTTAAGGAGTATGGAAACCATATAGCGCCCACGTTCCGCCACCGATTGTGAAATTTCATCAAAAAATTCCTACTCATACCCGAGCAACGTGGAAGATCATTGCAGCGTTTATCTGAAAAGATATCCAGTGTTAATTCTAATTTTATAAATAAATATACCAAAATTATTGGCAGAATAAAAACTGACCTGGAATGTTCCATGACCTCGGAACCCTTGGCACTCCCTCCTGAGGTTCATCATCGAAAAACTCCCAGTTATCCCCAGAGGCGAAGAAGAATTTGCTTTTTCACCCCTTCACGTTGCTGGGGTATCCTCCAAGGATGGTCTCTTGTACCTCGCCTTGAAGTAGAGTCACCCTTGGTCCGATTTAGAGTTATTATTAAGGGAAAAAATGTTCCTAAACTCATAAAGAGTCATTGAATATTTATGAACTCGCCACAACGACAAGGCCTCAGCGATACTTCGCCACGCGTTGGGGACGAGTTGAGCGAGACAGATCTTATAAAATAGTAAAATTAACCTAACTATAGAAGGAATGGGAAAACGAAGGCCCGCAGGAAAGGCGGCCTGGTAAAAGGCTACCTCGCCAGGGCGGGTAGAAAGGACAGTTTCATTCTCCTCGGGAAGTCTAAGTTGTACACCTTGAGGAAAGGAATAAGTCTCCCTAAGCAAGTCTAGCTCCTTGGGAGTCATAATGTTATGTTCTTTTCCTACGGAATGGTGAACATCACCTAAAGGGGCGACCTCAGGAGCGGATGGGTCTTCCATTGGCGATCTGGGAGATTGTCTTACTTCGTCAGTAATATATGACGAACCTTCTTCTAGATGATCGGATACCCACGAAGGCAAAGAATCCAAATCTGATGGACTTACCTTAGACCTATGGAACATAAAACTAAAAAAAAAAAGAGAACGAAGACTTGGTTACTTACTATGCTAGGAGACGAAAGGCGACCACAGGCAGAGGCGAGGAGAAACTCGGAGCGGGAAGGGCGACCACAAATGACAACGAGGAAAGCGAGTGATATTGGCTTGGCAGAAAAAGATGTAAATGAATGGGTAGGACCCCTTATATATAGGAAAAATGACGGATGAGATCCATCTGCTTCAACGGCCCAAATGAGGCGACCTTTTGAAATTCGAGCCCAACACTGCCTATCCCGCCAAAATTCGTCATTATGGCGCTGCCTTTTTTGCTCAAACTTTCCTGCAAAAATTAATACCGTAGTCCACGTGTACAACCGAGAGAAGGGGTGCATTTAATGCGTGCCCACATGGGTCCATGACTTTTAATGCTTTTACTCAAAGGTCCCGAATGTCTCGGTGCTTTGAGTAGGGGGGCTACTGATGTGGGATAATTCGGACAAGTCATGAATCTAATATATTCCGAGCAAGGCACGTAGGCCTGGTATTCCGAACACACCTTCTTGGTCGCCTCGTATTATTGAGATTGGGCTCCACTTTTAGAATATTTATTCCAGATCGCCATTGGGCGAGGTGGTTCAACTCGCCTGAGGCAGAGACGTCTCCACAGACTTGATTCTCTAAAATAACTCCATCTCTACTAGAAGTCTGTTGTCATAAGACTCCTCCTCCGTTACTCCGCCGCCCAATTGGAGTCCTCCTCCATGAAGAGTTCCACCTCTACAAGAGAATTGTTCCCAATAGACTCCAACTCCATCACAACACCTGAGAATACGGATTGCTCACCAAATGGCACCCTCATATTAGTCTCCAGATTTTATTGGGATATCCTCCCATGCTTATCCTTCCGAGGAACTCGCCATGATGCACTGACATGGCTCGGTACTCCGTCTATATAAAGGTCGCTCCCCCATAACAAAAAGGTACGCTCAACACAGGCACCACATACACATTTATGATTGTGCTCGCCCACATCGCTTATAATATTCTCTTGATCGCCTTGGTTTGATTCCTACGCCGGAGGGGTTTTGAGCAGCCTCATTCCGGTCGATTACTTTTGCTTATTGCTATGCAGGTCACCTAGCTTTAGCCGAGGTCCAGCGTCGAGGCCGAGGAGCAATTCTGACTATTGGTTGCTCTCCCAGATTCTTACCACAACAGAGATCACACAATTTTTTTAGGGGGGGATCGAATACTCTTTAGTTGATTGGGATTTTGGTATTATTTTTTTTTTTATGCAATGGCTGCTGAACGGGAATATTCACTTCAGGCAATTAGCACGAGATTGGATGAAAAGAATTATTCGTATTGGAGTTATGTTATGAAAAAAAATTTAAAAGGAAAAAAATATGGGATTATGCTATGGGCACCATGAGTAAACCAACAGATCTCGTTGATAAAAAATTTGCAAAGAAGTTAGAAGTTTGGGACATCAACAATTTTAAAATCATCACTTGGATTAACAACTTTGCTAAGCACTCAATCGGCACACAATTGGCAAAATATGAAACAACAAAGAAAATTTAGAACCACTTGAAGAGGTTGTATACACAGTCTAAGTTTGCAAAACAGTACCAGTTAGAATCTGATATTCGAGCCCTTTTTCAAAATACCATGGGTATTCAAGAATTTTATCTTGCAATGTCTGATCTTTTGGATCAACTGTCACTAACAGAATCTACTGAGCTACAAGGGTTTGCACCATACATTACTCATAGAGAGGAACAACGACTTGTGCAATTTCTAATGACTCTTCGTGATGACTTTGAGGGCCTTCGTGGCTCAATTTTGCATCACAACCCACTTCTTTCAGTAGATTCAGTGGTCAGTGAGCTTTTAGCAAAGGAGATTCGACT
>BRYE01000005.1:7648536-7651036 GCA_030159115.1 Actinidia arguta var. hypoleuca | reverse complement strand
ACGACTCCATTCTCCATGTATAAAAATGTCGCTCCCTCCATCATTAAAAGGTACGACTTAACCCTCGCATACTCACTCTGAGTGCTCTAGTGTTTTAATTTGCCTAGCTCATATTCACCTTGATCTAATTCCCACACCGGATGGTTTTTGAATGGTCTCACGTTTAGGTTGCCCGAATCTTTGACAAGATTATTTACGGAGGTCACAAGCAATTCTGACTATTGTTTGCTCGCTTGCAAATTTCTTCGCCCTCCATGGGTTTGTTGTCTAGCTCCATTCAAATACTGGCTTTAGCGGACTGCTTTATAACCTACACAATTGCTGTGCTTGTCAACTTGCTAAGTCTATTTTAAAGTAGAATGATTTGGGAGAAATAAATAAACAATTGATTTAGAGTGACTTCACAACTTTCCAATGGAAACACACACAGTTGCTGGTTGAAACCCTTCGTGTTATTAATGGAGGCTCATGGTGATTATGGAGAAAATAGAAGGTCTACGAGGTGGATTAAATTAATTAATGAGTGGGACTCCCAGCTGTGATGAAAATTTAGATAGTCAAACTAGAAAATCAGTATAGTATTATTGTTAAATTTATCTGTTTGAACAATTGAGTTTATTTGTAATAATTAAGTTTATCAATAACAAAATTTATCGGTTAAGTTTATATTTGAACAATTAAGTTTATTTGTAACGGTTAATTTATCTATTCGAACAGTTAAGTTTTGCTATAATAATTAAGTTTATCTGTTTGAACAATTAAATTTATTTGTAACAGTTAAGTTTATCAATTAGAATAGCAAAATTTATCGGTTAAAAGTTTATGTTCGAACAATTAATTTTATATGTGAACAAATAAATTTATCTATTCAAAAATATAAATTTATCTGTCGAAGTTTGCTTGGTAGAAAAATGACTAAGAGTTTAGAGTTAAGTTTTATTATTCAAAATAATAAAATTAATTATTTGAAGTAGTAAAATTTATAAAAGTTGAGTTTCATTGTTTTGAAATGATAATAATGAAATTTTACTTTTTGTTTTTCAACGATTTTTTACATATAACTTTATCTTTGAAAAAAGAACAGTGAATTTTATTTTTGAAAAAAAAAAATGAAAGTTCATTGGCCAGAAAGTGGCCTCCAGTCACCGACCGTCGGTGGTAGTTGCCGGAGATGATAGGATGATGGGGTGCAGTAAAAAATAAAAAGAGGTGTAGAAAGTATGCATGTATTTTTATCCAGTGTGATAAAAAAAATTATCATATGGATTAAATGTATTAAAAGACTAGTCCAATAGACCTTAGAGTGGAACTCTATTTTTTTCGATTTCATAATGAAAAGAAGTGAATATATTTGAGTGACAATAAAAAAACAAATATCCATAGATAATATTTAATGGTGACCTCTCATTTTTTAATTTTTATTAAGAATGTTATTAAAAATGTCTCTTTATTTAGTGGAGAAAATTTAAGAAATATGAGAAAGCTAACTAAAAAATATGAAAAATTTAATCAAAGTATAAAATTGTGATTATACAATGAAAAAATTTTACTCAAAAAATAAAACAACAAAAATAATTTAGAGGATAAATTTAATTGACTTCCCGTGTAGTTTCAAAAATAATATTGACGATCTTTACTTTTAAAACTAATGTCAATATTCTCCCGTAAAACTAATTTTTATGCAAGAATAACAAAGTTGTCCTCTGATTTTAAAAATATTATATTTTTTTCTCAAAAGAATATTTATTTATAAACTACTTTATTTTTTATTTTTTATTAACAAGTATTTTTTAAAAAGAATTAATCTAAATAATTTATTTTTTAAATACTCCTAATAAAAATGTACTTAAAAATAAAAAACTTTGTTATCAATAAAAAAATAATCTAAATATTTTAATTTTAAGTTTTATATCATTTTTAAAAAAATAAAAAATAAAAAAGAGATTTTTATTTATTTTAATTGGTATATTAAAAATAATTTAAAAGCCCTAAATTTTATTAAAAATTCCACTATCTATTTTTTAGGGGATCGCTTTTTAGCTTTATCCTTTGACAATACACCTTATTCTTTTTCATAAACCATATATGTGTGTGTGTGTGTGTGTGTGTGTGTGTGTGTGTGTAATGTTAGATCTCATATTATTCTTTAACACAAGGAAGATCCGATTGTATGATTGCAAATTGAAGCCAAAATAGGCAGAGAGAGGGAGCTGCTTGTAACATTTGTTCTTCCAAGGGATTCTTCGCCATTGTTGCGTGAAGCCATAGGAAACTTGGAAGAAGAGGAGAGGAGAGGGAAATTAACAGTTCTGTTTTAGGGTATCAACAGTAACTCCCTAGATGTAGAGAGTCACCTCCCTCAAACATAAGGAGTTTTTTGGGGGGTTATTGGAGATTTATTTTGAGAAAATTACAAAAAAAATTCACGGGTATTTATTCTATGAAAAAATTATAGTAAATAATTATTATTTAGAAGGTTTATTTTGAGTAACAACTAACA
>BRYE01000005.1:7611036-7613536 GCA_030159115.1 Actinidia arguta var. hypoleuca | reverse complement strand
AATAGTCTCTTTTTTTTTGTCCTTTTTGTCTCTAATTCTTTTCTACACGCTATTGGGAAGACGTGTAGTACAAAAGCAATTTGGGATAAAGAAATAGGAGAGATAAGAAAGGGAATCTAGTATCATGGTCTATGAACAAAAATGGTGTTATGTTGGATTCATGTGAAATGACTGGATTTATATTTTTTTTTGATGACTCAATGTTTGGGTCCCCAGTTGATTGACAGTAAGATTGTTTTTCGAATTAGTAAATCTGTAATGTCTTATTTAAAGTTGGGATAAAGCTCTATATGAATTGGTCATATATAAGAATTGATAGTACGTGGATGAGAGTTGAAAAATAGACCAAAAGTTATATAAGGCTCTAGGTGTTCAAGTGACTATTACTCGCTCCAATTCCTGGGATTAATGTGCATTTATGTGTGTGTGTGTGGCGATTGGAGTGGACATAGCACCGTGTTGTGCTTAGATTTAGAATTCACCGCATATTTATTTATGTAATTCAAATCGTTCATTTTATATAGATCTAGTGATTATTTTATGTAAGAAATTAAATTAATTGAACATTGATATCTATATAATTGGATCATGTTTTTCGTGAAAAAGGTGACCAATAAGTATAATTTTGATAATAGACCAAGGACGGAACATGTGGCTACTAATATTGAATCAAACTTTTTAATGAGTGTTACAAATTAAATGATTTAAATCACATTAGTGGACATGGTTAAAGCAGTACCCAGCAATCACCCCAATCTTGTGTGTGCATGTTATTTTAGATATCATCATATCTTATAATAATTTGGATGATGATGAAGAGGACTGTGACCATAGTCCTTGATGCTAAAAGTGTCTCTATAAATGTTGGGGTTTGAATTGACTGTTTGGTGTTTGTGCATGGGAGGGTTGATTTGGATATGCCACTAGCATGTCCATGAAAGGGATTGAATCATACTATTTTAACCCAATATGATTGGATATGATATATAGATTCATATGTATAGGTCATTCTTAAAAAAAAATCATATTAATTTGAATATTTTTATAATTTTTTTTAAAATCGAATTTGCCACTTCAATTTAAAAACATACCAAAATTGGCGATTTGATTGGTAGATTCGGTTGAGTCATTTTCTTTACGTCCCTTTGCATATTTTTTTCATTTAACTTATAATGTGATACGAACAATTCCACCCAAAATTTATATACACAATTTGTGTATTGGTGTAATTTGAGAGTTGGCGTATAATTGCACATGGTATGGCCTTTGTATATGGATGCTAGTGACATAGAATTAATGTGAATTAAGTTCAATTTAAAATAAAATGTAATTTTTTTTATTTTAGTAATTATTTTTTTCATTTTTTTTGTCTTGAATAGAGGAACTAAATAAGTAAAAATACAAGTATCTTAATGGATATAAAAGATCTTTACATTATAAAATTAAATAAAAAATAGTAAATATACTTATTTATAATGTAAAAAATAGCATAAAAAATCTTTACATTATAAAATTAAATAAAAAAAACATATATATAACATATTTGCATTTAAGTAAATCTATAGTAAATATACTCTTAAGGGTAAAGTCATTTTACGGTATTCATATTCGGTAATGCAAGATATAACAATAATAGCCCCTCTGTTATTAGTATATTTACCATTTTAAAAATATGACATTCTAGATGATAATACGAACCCGATAGAATATTAAATCCTGCTTCACCGTCCATATTTCCAAAACAAAAATCTTGGGATCTTCCGTACCAATATATCTGTATAAATTTCTTCCCGGCATCTTTCACAGCCCACGACCAGTAATCCGTACAAATTCCGGCCACACCCATTTAAAGCACTTGCTGTTCGCAAACTATCCCTTCCAATACTACCACCGTTAGTAGCTGACGGGAAAACATTGCCGCCAATGGCAAACCATTGCCACGGCCTCCATAATCTCCCTAAATACTGGTATTTCATGAATATTTACCTGCAAAAAAAAATAAAAATTCAATACTAGCATATAGTCAACAAAATACGTATGTGATGGGCCCTGAAACCCAATACCAATGGCCATTAGTTGAAGGTCGCGCTGGCGGATTGGCGGCTTGTGTATGGTGGGCCTGCCATTTCAATGAGTTGGGCCTGGCCCACCTGAAGATGACCATGAATGATGAAATTGAAAGGGTAAATTTCACCATGAGTCCCTATAGACCAAAGGTTTACTTTGGTTTATTAGTTTTGATTTGATTCTAATATAATCTCTCTGTCAATAACAGTCAAATAAATGAATAGAAAGTGAGTGCATGAAGCTCAAAAGACCCTTTTCAAAGGGTAATTTTATTAACATGGGTCCCTAAAAATGTTTATGTGAGTTTCTACTTGACAAATTTCCGTATAAGTTCTTAGTGGGTATTGACGGGAGGATCACATTAAAATCAGATTGAACTTCAGGGTTACAATTGTTTAATTTAGAACTATAAAGACCAAAGTAAACTTTTGTT
>BRYE01000005.1:7603536-7606036 GCA_030159115.1 Actinidia arguta var. hypoleuca | reverse complement strand
TATAATGCAATTAAATATGTTTGGAGAGAGAGAGAGAGAGAGAGAGAGAGAGAGAGAGAGGATATAAATTTGATTGTATTAATTGGAGATGGGGAATGGGGAATCCAATGCATATTGGGGAAGAGAGAGAGAGAAGGGTGGGCTGTGTACAATAGACATACACATGGGTTCATAAGGAATCCTAAGTGAGAGATAAAATAACGTCGTTTTAATTTTAAAGTGTATAAAATAATATACATTTCAGAACTATTTTATCATACACCCACTTCAAAGGATTTGAACTCATACGTTAATAATGAATCCTAAGAGAGATTCTTCTAATTTTAGAATAATCAGGTACACTGTATTTGTAAATCCTACTTTACCAAAATAAATGAAATAAAATTACATTACTTTTTCCTCAAAAAAATAGCCCTTTTTATCTTTCTTTTCCTTTTAAAAAAAGCTAAAGGCGGTTTGAGCCGCCGATTTACGGTTTGAAATGGCCTGACCGGTCCAGTTATTGATGATTTTTAAAATAATAATAAAAAAAAAAAAGAGATTTGGCGGGAAGCCAACCCAATTCATCTTTTCGCGCCAAGTTGACCAAAATGGTATATCGGTTGTCCAGCTCGTCGTTGACGTGACGGGGCCTTGAGTCGCGTTTGGAATTTGGATACACGGACTGAGAGAGAGAGAGAGAGAATGAGCAGGTGAAAATATCATTTCAATGGTAAAATTTGTAAATAGTACTTCTTTAGTAAAAGCATCTAAAATAATCAAAACATGGTGGTGTCTACCAAAGTAACCTCGTATATTATTATCGTGGGGTTATTTATTTGAAAGAAGAGAATAAGAAAATTGAGGATAGACACTCACGGAGGTCTTGTGGAGGTGATAAAGGTTGACATCAGTCAGTGGTGAATGGTGTTACTGGTGGCATGCTGGACCTAACTGCAATACAAAAATAGTGAGAAAAGGCCGTCGGAGTTGTCCGGCGACGGCTTTTCGATGGTCAAGTTAGATGATAAAAAATGTAAAGAAATAAATTGTATGTATGTTCTTGTAGGTAAAATCGTGTACCTTAGTGAGAACAACAATTCTCTTTTTACAACCTAGCCCAGTGTGTGCCTTGACATGCTAGTTGTCTTGTCTCTGGACAGACTGCAACTCGACACGTGCCGGGACGCGCCGACTGCTGTGTCAGTGAGTAGGCAATTGACTCAGCCATACTCTTTAGGTTTGGTTGGTATCTAGTCATCATGTCGTCGACGTCTCGATTCAAGTGTGGGGCTATCAGAGGAGCCCTTACCGTGCAAGCCACCTCTCTGTCTCTGACGTGCTTTAGGATCGCCGCACATTGTCGCATCTCGACTGAGGTCCGGCACAGTGATCCCGCTGGGCTTACTATAAAGCGATAGCTTGGCAGCGGTGCTTGACCTAGTTCGAGTATCTTGACCCTGCGAAGCTTGCTAGTACTTGATATTTATACTCTTACAATTATGCAAAAAGAAAAACTTACAAGAGTATAGTTTTATTTATGTCACTATCGTGTGGGTGAGACTATGACGAGAAGTAGCCTCGTATGGTGGACGAATAGGGGGTGGGGTGGGGTGGTATGAAAACACAATTGCTAGTTGTACATTATATTGCGGAATTGAAAGTTTGGGAACCAAAGTATCATAATGCCCGTAGTGTTGAGGGTTGTATGTGCAATTTACTCTTTTGAATTTATTAACTCCAATTGTAGAGCTTCTAAATGCAATACAAAAGGATGCCAATATAATCCACAAAAAATGATTTTTTTTATTAGGAAAAAAATCAAAATCTCCAAGAACTTTCACCCAAATGTCTCATACACATATGTTATTTAAAAACATTAATTATCCCTTTTAATTTTTAAATATTAATCAATTCGCCTCTCAATATTAACTTTTGTAATATTTTCTAGTCCAACCAATCCACACTAACGTTTTGTAGTTAACGTGTGGGCTGGATACATACAAAGTTGATAAAAATAAAATGGTAAAAAGGGATTGGGGCTTTCAATTAGGTTCTCTCTCCAATCACCAACAAATTAGTAAAATTTGAGTTCGAATACTGCAAATGACTAGAAATTCGCACCAAATTAGTTAGTAAATCTACAATGTCTTGGCGATTGAGATGGAATGACCAATTTTTCCTCCCAAACGTTGGCGTGAACGGGTTGGGCGAGAAAATCTGATGAAGGTTAACGCCAGAGGGCGAATTAATAAAAAAATTCAAATGTCAAGTGTTTGATTGGTGTTTTTCAAATGACAAATGTGTATAAGATATTTGGGTAAAAGTTTCAAAAATACTTACATTCCATGAACTTTGCAGTGAAGTAAGAATGTTAATTTTTATGTTAGAATGTTAAATTTTATGTTAGAATTGACCAAAGTGTGTTGTATGCTGCATCTTTTATCTTCAAGTTAGCTTCATAAATGATCTAATGAAAATTTTAATATGAGAGATTTTGATTTTTTTTCTTTTTTATTAT
>BRYE01000005.1:7546036-7551036 GCA_030159115.1 Actinidia arguta var. hypoleuca | reverse complement strand
AGTTTATTTTGCTTTTTATAAGCCCTAGACCTCTCCAAAGACTTTTCATTAACAAAAATTGCCTTTTTCATGCCCTAAACTCCCTATAAATACCCCATTCTTTTCCTCTCAAGACACACCGAAAAATTCTATAAAAATGTGAGAAAAAATAGAGAGAGGCTATAGTATTTTTTAGAGAGAAAATAGTGAGAAAATTAGAGTTTTAAAAATAGCAATGAGATTAGAAAGGAAGGAAAAAAAATTAGTTTAATTTTATTTTTGAGAAGAGAAAAAAGAGTGCGTTCTTAGATTAGGGTTTTTTGAGTCAAAGAGCACAATCAAAGAGTTCAAAGAAGGCATTTGAATATTATAGTTCAATTCCGAGGACAATCGAAAATAATCCAACAATGGAGATAAAATTTTCAAGGAGATCTAAAAGTTCGAATCACACGTCTAGAGTAAATATCTTTTTAGTTTTTGAATCTATGGTTGTAGAAATACCTAAATTTAAGAGTTTTCTTTATTTTTCATCTCCATATAATAAAAATTAGTGAAATATTTTTATTTGTTGTAATTATTTTTAGGATCGTCTGGTGTTTATGTGTTTTTAATTGTTTTTTTTGCATGTTTCATTTAATTTAATTATATAATTAGCTATTCATACATCATAAAATAGCTTAATTATTTAATTAAAAATAAATCTAAAGATGTTGAAGGCTAACCATAGATGCCTAACACATTCTTACTCAATACTATAGCTCCGGACTCATCTTTGGAGAATAAAGGGACTGTACCTGTACAAAGAGTAGTATGTGATATGATTTCTTAAGATCTATAATTAGATGACGATTCTAATTGGATCTCTTGTCTATAACCTTATCCAAAATTATTAAACAAAAATTGACGAAGAAAACTAAGTAATTATAAATAGCTGGTCTTACATGATAAATGTGTATATGAGCGAAAATAATTTTTCTTTTCAAGTATATTTTTTAAAATAAAAAAATAGAATAACTATTATTCTAGATCGCCTCCACTACATTAGAAACCTGGCTCTATCCCTTAAAATTTCAATATATCTCATTGTTTTTTATAAAATTGTAACATTTTTTTTATGAGAAACAAAAGTGACTTTGTAAATGGCTTCTCTTTCTCGTACTTCTCACAATTTTTCATCAAATATGATAGGAATTCAGCATTTCACCATTTATTCTCATTTCTCACCAACCCCCCTAACTCCTAAGCTAGACGGATTGTTAGTATCTATCCTACACACACTAAATCGAGCAACTTTTTGTGGAACTACAATTCAATAAATGTTTTAAGAGCGTTTAATTGACATTTTTGAAAGGGGCATACCACAAAATGCATCAATTCCATTAGAGCTGCAAATTGGGCGTGCTTAGTTCGGGTTGGACCTAGCTTAAAAAGGGAGAATCCTGCCTAGCCTGGACTGGCCTGATTTGGCCAATTTTTTTTTTTTTTTGACTTTTTTTTTGTATGTATGTATTTATTATTAAAATATAACATTTTAATATACGTAATGGGTGTTTGGTCTAGTAGTATGATTCTCGCTTCATGTGTGAGACATTGCAAGTTCGATTCTCGCGAAACCCCAAAATTCTAATTTTTTCTATGGCTGTATAGGTGGGTGACACGTGTCTGAAATAGCGAGCGAGCTATCTGTGCTGGGTGAGCTGGGCTCGCGGTTCAGACTGGGTTTCACAGGGGTGTCCAGCCCGTGTCTGCCTGGAAGTAAACTAAAGGCCAGACACAAGCCCAAACAATCTGGGATAGCCCGACCAAATTTGCACTTCTAAATTCCATAAAAATGTGTGGTGGTAGAATTCTTGAGCATTACTCCGAGTGCATCAAATAGATTCTCTTTTTGGTGGCCTTACCTGGAATCCAACGCACCAATGGCTGGTCCGGCCAGCATGCCAGCCAACCCTAGCTGTTGGGGGCTCCCAGTAGGGATGGCAATTTGCCCCGCCCCGCCCCACCTCGCTCCCCGCCCTGATCGGGGTGAATTTTTGAGGATTTTTTGGGGTTCGGGGATTAAAAAAAATTTCGAGGACGAGGCGGTGACAATTTTGTATATTCCAGCCCCGATCCCTGAAAATTCACCTCGAAAATATTAAAATTAAAAGTAAAAGGTACAAAATGATAATATGATCAAAGTGAAGGGGTGCAAAGTAAAATTAACCCTAAAATAAATAAAATGAGCTTGAATTCCTATGGTTTGAGATTGCGTGGCCCGAAAAAAGCCCAAACTCTATTTTGGGCTACATATCTCATCCAAGTTTAGGGATGACAAAACATCTACTTTTTCTCTCAACTTTTTGTCACAGCTCCTAGACTCCTTCACCCTCTTTTTCTCTTTTGGTGCTAGATCCATATACAGATAGATGGGCAGTTAAAGCCACATCCAATGGCAGTGGATCTTCGTATCTGGGACTGTACTCGGCCAAGTTATTCGATCTCACACCACAAACGTGGATATGATTCTGGAGGATGTTCGGCCTTACCTCATCGCTAATGGTGGAAACGTCGACGTTGTCTCTGTCGATGACAGTGTCATCTCTCTCAAGCTATAAGGTATTTTATTTTTTGGCTTTGCTTATTCTTTCGTGTTTTTATACTCATATTGAATCAATTTTCTTGTATTTTGGAGTTTGGATTCGGGGCGGATATCCTTGGTCATTGTTACGGGAGGGGACGAGGGTATAGAAATTTTCCGTTGGGGATCGGGAATAAAAAAATTTTTGGGAATCGGAGACGGTAATACTAACCTCGACCTCCACCCCATTGCCATCCCTAGCTCCCAGAAGTAGTTTTGGGAGTTTTTAATTTGAGCACCTCTACCGAGGGTGGCTAATCCATTGACCTACGTGG
Source organism: Actinidia arguta var. hypoleuca (assembly GCA_030159115.1). NCBI lineage: Eukaryota > Viridiplantae > Streptophyta > Magnoliopsida > Ericales > Actinidiaceae > Actinidia > Actinidia arguta. The sequence goes on along the minus strand of BRYE01000005.1, from coordinate 7,548,162 downwards.
TAAACTACTATTTTTTGTTGCCTTTTCAATTATTTTGAGTTATTAAGTGCCGGAAAAATGTGATCAAAATTGTTCATTTTATAGAGTTGGTTGAATATAGTATTTATGAAGAAAATTAAGTTGATCGGCCATTTGTAATCAAATTTATGTATGTTAAAATTTGTTGTCAAAAGAAACGTAACTGAATCAAGTGCCTATCAAAATCTGATCAGTCTATTTTCTTTTTAAGAATGTTACACTCAACAAAACTTATAAAAATGATAATTTTGATCACATTATTAAATTTATGATGAGACTGATATCGTGTTGTACTTATAGACATAACACATCCAAAATCCTTGCTTAGACCATCTCCATTGCAAACACTATAAGATGTGTTAGTATAAGATGTTAAGTAATTAACATATGAAACTCATTTTTTTTCACATATTAGTCAACCCTTTAAAGTTGGTAGTTGCTAAAATGCAAGTTAATCGCAGCCAGTACCCTAACAAGTCCTTGTGGGCTTCAATTTAATTAAATTAATATAAAAATTATTGGGGTGGAGCAAGTGAATAATGATTGGATATGGTAATTTTATTAGTTGTTAGCTAGTTATTATTGAGCTAATTGGAGATTTTATGTGTTTACTAGCTAACTAAGTTTTTAATAAATTAAATTGGGTCCCACTATTGTATACATATACACTTTAACACATAAATTTTTAACTTTTGTAATAGAAATGCTGTTGCCTGTTAGACGTAGAGGTATATTATTAACATGCGCTGTGAGGAGCATGATAGCCGATGCACATGCGGCCACGTGACACCTTCAAGGTTCTCGCCAGTTTTTACTTAACCCCCATGTGAGTATTGGAATGGGCATATTTGCATTGAGAGAGTAAAGATTTAAAACTCACTCTTATAATGAATAAATATATATCTAATCTAATACCTAATATATATTATAAAAGGAACACCAGGAGCAATCAACAAAAATTGTACTCAAACTTAATTAGATTTTCAGTGAAACCGATTTTAAAACGAGTTTTTATCAAATCAATCACGAGACGAGTTTGAGTAGCTTAACTTTCGTATATAATATAAGCTTATCAAGTTAAATAGTGACGAGGTTTAAAATGTGTTCAATCTTTATTTGTTCATGTAACAAGCCGATTTTGAGCGAGACGTTGTACAAGCTAAATACGAATAAGCTCAAGTATGTTAGTTCGTTTAACACCTCTAAGTTGAAATTGGTTGATTGAGAAAGAAAACTTATGGTTGATAATACAAAGGAGAATACGAAGAAATATTTTTTTACATTATGTTAATTGTTATAAACAGAGAAAATCTAAGGTACACATCTTAAAAATATAATATATATCATATATTTATGCATAATATTATTACAATGATTTGTAATCAATATCACAACATATTATAACAAAAAGAATTACAAAATGTTAAATTTTAATTTTTCACTACAAAAACTTATAACAACCACAATAAATAATTATTTAAAAATAAATAAATAACGTGAAACAAATCACCACGTGCGTAATTACACTATTTTTAATATACAAACTTATATTTTTTGTAAAGTTTATAATATTTTTATAATATACACCTTTAAAAAAATTTCATTTGTAAAATGCTCCACTTTATGAATATCTTTCCTCTCTCTTTCTTCTTTATTTAGACTTTTGCCAAGTTACAAGTACTTTTCTTTCCTTTTAGGTCTTGAGCTAGAAAACCACATTCCCCTGACAGCCACTCTAATCAAAATTGTACTAGTCTAATTAGGTAATAAAGAAATGCATGATTATTAATTGGAGAATATAAAATGGTATCTATCATAAGAAAATAGAAAGTTTATAAAAGTTGAAAGATAATATATTTGACACCTAATTTTAGGCTTTTTTGTTCATTGTTTGCACAAGTGTACAACCATGACACCAAAAAAAAAAAGCCCAAAGATTGTTGTGATTAAATCATACATTTGTGGAAAGAGAAATTAATTGCAATAATTTGAATTTTCATTTCTTGGACATTTAATCCCAACTTAAATGTTACGTAAATGGTTTGAAGTGAAATTATAGAAAAGGACCAAGTTTTTCTTAAGTTTAATTTTGAATTATAAAAAAAAAT
>BRYE01000005.1:7542426-7545936 GCA_030159115.1 Actinidia arguta var. hypoleuca | reverse complement strand
AGTTACCATTTCATGAAGCCATTAGGCACGGGCAAGGACGGACGCAAGTTTTGAAACTTAGGGAGGCAAAAGTACAATACAAAATACAGAAGTCATAACCTATGCACGAAATACAATATCAATTTCAACCTAGGCGTGGCGAATATGTATATTTTGAAAAATTTTGTAGCCCCCCCCCCCTTCTTTTTCCAATCCCTGGGGGGCAGTATTTCCCTTATGCGTTGTTTGTTGTGTGAGAGGGCGGTAAAATGGTTGTTCCATCAATATAAAGTATAAAATAGGTGGATCTTATGCAGCAGATACATGTTCCTCAATTGGTGGATAGGTTTTACTTGAATTGTAATTTAGGCAGACCGAAAACATGGATCCATATTGTTGTTACCTACATTGTTTCACTTTTGAGATCTTCTAACTAGAGCGATGCGGAACAAGTAGGTGAGTTCGGGAAATGATTTTTATCCAAACTGCCTTTGGCAGGTGGGGTTCGTTTCCACCCGCCGCCAACCCACTCATCACCTAAACCCAACAGGTTGGGTGAATTATTTGGTAACAAGACTGTAACAAACAATGTACAATGCAAATCCACTAGTATCTCAAGTTGTGATGGAGAGTTGACGTATTGGAGAACAATTCAATCAATAACTACCATAACATGCTAAAAAAGTAAACTTGATCAACTAGGGGGAAAAAAAGAAGCAAACTTCGTTATGGAAAACACAGAAGTAAACAATGAATTAAACAAAGCAGAACGAGTCATTCAAACGTGAGAATGTGATCTCCCATTTTTATATGACTCCAGAAGCATGTTTTGTTGACGATGATAAGATGCATCTAACAACCTAGATAAACAAGAAACTATGACATCAGAGAACTGTTGGGTAAAAAAGTAATCACAACTCCTGTCGAGCAAAAATATAAGAAAAATGGAATAGACAAATTAAAGTGAAAAATAAACAACCATGCGGGACACAGATTTATGTGGAAAACCCTCAAACGAGGATGAGAAAAATCACGGGGCTAAAATAGCAAAATAATGAGTAAACAATATATCTTTACTCAACCGTGGATATATAAGTGTGCTCTCCCCACACAACAGTGGAAACTCTCGTAATAATGGATACAATCAAACTCTTCAATAAATCGTACACTCACTTTTGTCTGCATACTTGAGAAGCACTCCTGGATTGGCTATTTATAATCGTGGCTTTGCATGAAATCCAAATCCCTATGTGTCTAAACACATTCTGCTGGTTTAAATTCAAGGTAAATGACATCCGGAATTCGCTTGCAGCTATCAACGCTAATAAATTATGCTAGAGATTTGCTTTCTTCTATTCTATACTTTTCTTAAATGTCAAACAGTGAACAAAAATGGGAAGAAAAAAAAATCCAACTGTTTTCGTTACGTGAGTGACTCTTGTAATCATATGGGAAATTAGCCTACGTAGTGCAGACTACCCTACAAGGACAACAGATTCTTGGTATTAAACATTCCCCAGTTAGATTTTGGAAGGAACATCAATGGCCAGCTTTAGCTTATTCCCCCTTTCTTGTTCTTCCCTTGATGTGGTTTCAAGGTGTCAACCATATTAAATTTAGGGGATTCTTTTCACATGGTAAACGGCTAAACGCCATATTGACAGTTGCGTAGTTGTTACTTTTAAATACCATATAGAAGTTACAAAGTCCTCGACGATAACTTCTGATAAAATTTCACGCAAGGTTTAGATAGGGAAATCGAAGTTGGATGTGGTGGATATTCAAACACTTGCAGCTACTCCACTTTTTCAGGCCACTATGCACATAAAACAAGCAAGAAAATAAACAAATACACTAATGGTAATATATGACAGAGGATGAGGATTAATACATTGAATGTGGATTTTCATTAGGTACATGCTACAGATAGTGGCAAAACCACCATGGGCTTCATTAATAGTGGGTTGGCGAAAGGTTTTATATATAATTTGATGTGGGTAAAATAACCTCCTATTTATAATAAGTCGAGCACGTCGCCATAACTGCAATATATTCTTGGTCGCCTTTCTTTTTGATCACCAATCGATCGCTTTGTCCGGCATGCAGGAACGGACTCATCTCCAACTCGCCAAGAGGCGAGGTCATTCACATCGCCAGATCAGAGACCAACTTTAAGAGGACTTTATCTCCACAAGAACTCCTCCTATCCTAAGTCCTTCATCGAGCTTCCGCTTGGTCAGAGTCCATCTCCGTGAGGATTCCACCTCTTCAAGAAAACAGTATCCATCATGGCTCCTATGATTGCGGGCTACTCTCCATATGGTATTCTCCTATTATTTTTTCTGTATCTCAGAGATATACTTCTCAAACATGTCTGCCCGAAAATCTCTCCTGATTATCCTAACACGGATCTCCAGCCTCCTCCTATATAAAGGCCGCTCTCCCATTAAGAAAATGTACGCTCAATAGTTAATATTTAACCCTCATATATTTTCATAAAGCTTTGTTGTTATATTTGGCTTAGCTTATATTCTCCTTAGTCTGATCTTCACGTCGGAGGGGTTTTGAGCGGTCCCACTCCGACCGATCACGTTTGTTCAAATTCTGTACAGGTCGCCCGAGTTGTTGTCAAGATCCAGAGCCGAGGTGAAATGAGCAATTTTGATTGTTGGTTGCTTGCCCCAGTTTTCTACCACAATACAATTCATGAAAAGAAACTAGTTTTACGTTTTTCTTATGGTGAGTTTGAGTCACGAGAATTAGTCTCCTTAAAAATTGAGAGTTTTGCTGTAACCAGAACCTTATGCACTTGGTACAACATTTTTATACTTAACTGTAAGATCCTCTCTTGGGAAAAATTGCTGGGGCTAGTTCACAAATTACGCCAACTATAAGAGCTTGTTAAGGAAATTATACCGTAATAGCTCTATCAGATAATATGTTAGCAGTTCATTATTCCTAAAATTTGCATTTCTTGTTGACCTATGCAGAATGCCTAGTTGTTTTGAAATCTCAACATGTGACATGATGTGACCCTAGTGTGGTTGTGGTTCACATCACAATTGGATAGCTCAAGACAAGACATTACTAGTTGGTCACATGCAATTTGAATATTGGGAAACAAACAGATCAGTCAGGTAGTGGTCCTACATAGAATGGGACAAAGCAACTTTAGTTCCGAAACACACGTTAAGGTAAGCATGTGAGCTATAGGCCTGCATCAAAATCACTAAACTTCTGACTTTTATGCTCCTTGTGACAACCAATATATATGGGTTCCTGCCCAATTTAACTTTTATGATCAGTTCAGCGGGGTGGGGGTGGGGGTGGGGGTGGGCGTTGGGGGTGGGGGGTGTTAGAAATTTTCAAAATATTAAGGGTCTTAGTTTTTAATTTTTTGGAAAACTTCCTTGTTTCATTAGAATGCTCATTTTTTATATGTGGGTTTTGTCCCACATTGATTAGATATGAAAAAGTTGTTTCCTTTATAAAGGGAAAGATGTTTGAAGTATTAAATATATTTAGATCTAA